>JAAGNO010021493.1:0-12101 GCA_033439905.1 Ceryle rudis | reverse complement strand
GGAGCGTAATCAACGGCCGCTCCTGTACCTCCCCGCCCCTCCCCCTCCCACTATTATCCTCCCTCCCGGCGCGCGCCCTCCCCCTCCCTCCCCTCCCCTCCTCTCTCCCCCCGGCTCGCCCGCCCGGCCGTGAGCGCGCGGCCGCCCGCCCGCCTGCTCGGCGAGGTAGCGAGACCGCGCTGCCGCCTGCCGCCGGCCCCTCTCCCCCGGCGGGGGACGGCTTCCCGTCCGCCCCCATCTCGCACGGCGCTGGAAGACACGGCGAGGCCGAAAGGGCGTCGAGAAAGCGATGAGGGCCCGGCTACTGCCGGGGGCGGCTGCGTTGACAGCTCAGTGCCGGGGACAAGCCCAGGCTCCCCTACCTGCAGTGCAATCAACGCTGCTTTAACTCCAGCGTCACGACACGGGAGGGTCACCCCCTCCTGCTGCAATATAAACCTTTGCTTTCCTTACGCTTACACCCAGGAATACGCTGCACTGGCCCTCAGTTCAATCATTTTTACAATAGTAACAATAATAGAGGTGTTTTACACCACCTCTGTCAGCAGTGCCAATCCAAAGTGTTAAAACTAATCATTGTTTTAATTTAACTCGTGGAAGTAGTTTTAAAACACATTTAAACAAACCGGTAAGGTCACTTTTTTCCACTTACTAATTACTTCTGAATTACTTTGCTATTGTTGCTGTTGTTCTTAGACTTTCTTTCTATTTGGACTGAAAATTGAAAAACAAACCAACCAACCCAAGCTATACTGTGCTAGGAGTGAAACTAACAGAGCTGTGACTCCCAGGAATTTGTGCCTTCCCATCCCCTAACCTCAGTTCCTCCCCTTGCCCCGCGTCCCCCAGTACCTCCCACAAAGCCACAGGACCCACCACTACCTCACCTCTCAGCAGTTACTCCTGCCTCCTCCCTTAACTTCAGACTCCCACTGAAGCAGACAAATAGCTAATCTTAATCACACGTGCGTGGTTTACTTTGCGGCTTTTTGTGCCAGTAATAACGTATAATTAAACAGTAACTTTGAATTCAAACAGGTTTTATTTTGGATGTTAATATTAACATTTTTAGAAAATAGAATCAAAGTCTGGCCATAAAAAAAAATATTAAATAACTGTGTATCAGCAAAGTCATGTCTTTTTTTTCTTATTCTTTACTTTCTTCCTAGAGAATATGGCATGCTTCATAGCTGATCTTCTATGGACTCCCATCTTTACCCTCCTTAGAGCTTTCTGCCTTTGCTTTTCATCAGCTCTGTAAAGCAAAAAATGAACATACAGATTAGAATAAAACAAAGAATGAACTTCTACATTTGCTGGTATTTTAAATAATCTGTCCATGTAAGCATATGAAGTTAGAAGTACTCTCACAAGAAGCACAAGGAACATTCCATTTTACGAAGTTACGACATTTAATCTTCTTAAAACTGCCCACTTTACTGACATTAATTATTTTTCATTTACGTATTTATTCAGCATTTACCTTTAAACAGATGTAGAAAACTTAAGAAATGCCACTCACCATGTACATAAAAACACACACGGACTTTCCTGCTCAGTATGTAATAGAAAGGCTTAGAAGTCGTACATAAAGTTTAACAACATTAGGAACACTGCTGCAAGGAACACGTAACTAGCAAGTGGATTGTTTTCTGTCTCTGACAAAGGATGTATTTCATAACACAAAACACTGAATAATTTTAACAAATGAAACAAACAGACATTTTTATCAGAAAGAGAAACCTAAGTTACTTTCTGCAATAAATTGACAAAAGAAGTAACTCATCTTTTATATTAATGCAATATTACACTTACTGGCAAGCTGCTCTGGAGCGGGAGAGACTGGGGCAGGTACTGCGCTTGTGACCTGCCTTGCCACAAACGAAACAGCCTGCACCAGTCTTCTCACAGCTGTGGCTCTGAAGAGTGCAGCAGTCGCACTTGTTACAGTGAAACCACGCTGAAAAACAAGTAACGTGATGTATGAACTTCAAATGGTTTAGGATTTTCATTCAGAAACTAAGCTTTAAATATAGGTTTTTGATTTTGTTTTAGTTTTATAGAGATGGATGTAGGGCCAGTTTCTGGTCCCTTAGCACATTCGTAACACAGCCAGGTAGTTCTTCATTAGATAGACTGTGTAACTATTTCAGTATCACTGAACTATTCCAGCTTTAGAATTACTGAAGAACTACAGAAGATCATTGTATGTGATCTTAATGTGAAAAAGAGTCCAGATCTTAGAACAGATGTGTAAATTGTAATTTCTGTACCGTAGTAAAAGGGATTGCTTCAGCTATTTAAATACAGTTGTATTTAACAACTGCATTTGTGTATCAAACATGCCGCCTCAATCGTTTCAGTAATTGCCTATTTGTTTATGAAATTCCAATGAAAAGATTTATAAAATCAGGGAACACTTATATGACAAAAATATTTAAGTTTTCCCACAACAAATATACATGGCATTTAACATGCCCTGATGAGAATTTATCACATTTCCACCCAGTGCAAATATATCAAAGTTATCCAACACCAATTCGTGCGAAATTGAGATTTTTCCTTTCCTCTGGTTTTCTGAGGGATTACATTTTCTTTCTTTTATGGAGTATTTTCTCTTCCAGTTTGGAATCTCACTTTCTTTGGACAATAAACAGTAAGTGTAATTTAGAAAAGTATTTTTCTGTACTTACAGGGTTTTACACATTTTTTGCAAAGAACACAATGTTTCCATCGTCTACCATCCTACAAAAGATGAATAAGTGCATTGCTTGGTTTTTTGTTACAAAAACCACCAATTCTATCTTAAAACTGCCCTACTGATATATGGTCCCCACTATTTACAGAAGCAGGTCCTCTGCAGGAAGAGCTGTTAACTTAGAAACAACAGTCCCGAGAATCTGTGACAACTGCAGCAAAATGGCTGCACACTGAAATTAGCAAATTCTACAACTTCCAATATGCAAGAAGAAATCTGTGTGCTAACAGACCACTGATGACTCAGTCAGGCGTGACATAAGTCACAAGTAGCAAACTTTACCTGTTCACTTTCCAACATAAAGGAATTGGGGAAAGAGAAAATTTATTCCCCAGTGGGTTAGGAATGGATGTTCTGTGAAGTTAAGTAAGTCTGTGAAACCAAACTGTTTGGGATTTCCCAAGGAAATCAGTATCAGAACAGGTTTTTACCAGAGCAAGTATTACAGAACTTATTATTTGACTACTGCTAAAACTGTCATACAGAGAGAAGTCAAAATACTTACTTTTGATGTACATGAATTGCATATCTCACAGTGCTGGTTACCAGAACTAACGTACCGCTGACATATGGCGCAAAACCTGGGAACAAAAATTATAAATGTACCGGTCCACTATGTGCTCACAAAGCAATGCAAATTAATTTCATTCAAGCTCGACAATAAGGATTGCAAAATCCCTTTGCTAAATTAAAGATGTGACCACTTAGGCCCAAAGCTTCATTATCACTTAGATACAGCACATCCAAATCGTAAAATTCAGGTGCTTGAATTCAACTTAGCAATACTATCAGCAGTACATCAAACCAAATCCGTTCCTTTGTCCTTGATGCTTCTCTTAGTGTTTATTTCATTAACTACTGTCTCAGTCAAGCTGGTTACCAGGCATAGCTGTAAATCTCTGTTGTAGGTGCACACAACGTTTCCTATAGACAAGCTGAGCAATCTCCTCATTCCACACTGGAAAAATGTAAACTTTTTAGGTGCCCAGCAATCCTACACACTGTTTATAGACCACGTGACCTTAAACGAGACAAGAGATGTTCTCTTGAGCCTGGCATCCAAAAGTCAGCCATGTCAATACTGAACAGCACCATCTCAAAGTCCTTAAGAGACTTTATGTCCTAATTAAGAAAAAAAAACCAAACCACTCTCCCAGTCACTTGAGAGTTAAAACATCTTACCTGTAACCCTCTTCTACGGGAAGTACAATCATACTTGGAGGGAGGTTCGTGAAGATACGGACAGGGGACTGTCTACGACCTGTCTTGCCATGTTTATAAAGTGCATGATTATCGTAATCTACCTAGAAAAATAAACCCATAGAAAAGGAGTCTTAAACTGAATGCTAATCACGGGCAGAACTACTTATGTATTTATTATCTTCATATGTGCCTGATGGAATTGTCATTTTTCTATAGAAGACTCTCACCCCAAACTAGATTGCAAATTCTACAGCAAGTATTTTGTCTCATTTCTAAATCTCTGAAACCATACTATCCGGCTCGACTCAAGCAACTAAGTTCCCAATACCACAGCAAGCCTATTTTACTTACCCCTTTTTGCAATTTTGCATGGGATATCTAAGAGAACACTGCGTTTGCTTGACAAAAGAGCAACCCAAAAAAAAAAAAAAAAACCCTTGGAACTATATACCCTTTGCTCTGTTTGGCCATACAGGAGTTGACGTGCGTCTGAACCTATCTTAGAATAATTATGAAGCTGCAAATCCGATCAGCACTGCTTTTTTCCAGCACTGTCTTCAGAGACTTGTCACAAAAGTTCTCATCTCTGAACACCAGCAGGACTGCAGAGTCTAGCCTGGCACGAGTTTCCAATTTTCTTCCACAAAGTTCCACTTTAAGAGATTACCACTCTGACACTGTTTCCCACAGCACTCTGCTGGAGAAACTGGCTGTTCATAGCTTGGATGGGCATATGCTTCACTGGATGACCAGGGCCAAAGAGAGGTGGTGAACAGTGTTACATCCAGTTGGTGCCTGGTCACAAGTGGTGTTCCCCAGGCTGTGTTGGGGCCTGTTCTGTTCAATATCTTTATCAGTGATCTGGACAAGGGGATTGGGGCAACCTCAGCAAGTCTGCAGATGGTATCAAGTTGGGTGGGTGTCTTGATCTGCTTGAGGGTAGGGAGGCTCTACAGAGAGATCTGGACATGCTGGATTGATGGACCAAGGCCATTGGGATGAGGTCCAACAAGGCCCAGCGCTGGTCCTGCATTTGGGTCACAACAACCCCTGGCAGCACTACAGAAGAGTGGCTGGAAAGCTGCGTGGTGGAAAAGGACCTGAAGGTGTTAGTCAATAGCCAGCTGAATATGAGCCAGCAGTGTGCCCATGTGGCCATGAAGGCCAACAGCACCCTGGCTTGGATCAGAAATAGTGTGGCCAGCAGGACCAGGGAAGTGGCTGTCCCCCTGTAGTCAACACTGGTGAGGCTGACCTCAAATAACCTTAAACAGCTTACAGAATGGACACAATATTGGACAAGATGATGCCAAATTATCACTTTATCACTGACAACTTCATTTTTTATATAATTCCACAAATTTCTGTTGTTACAATTCTATTCTGGTCCCAGCGGTTTTAGAGATGGAAGGACAAAATTTTTTTAAATATTTTTTTTTTTTTACCAGGGCTGGGCATTGCTACCAATATTTCAACATCTAGGAAAAATGAAACATTCTTCAAGTTACCTCTCACTTCTGCAATATGCACCTGTTGAAATCAGTGCTAATTTTGTCACACTAAAAACCTGGCACACGAAAGGAGTTAATGGACAGGTGACAGATGAACTGAAAATACATAATAAACTGTAGGAGTGTAACAAAGTTATCAAAGATATGACTAATATACAGAATTTGGGCCTCTCATGATGAGCACTGCAGGGTTTGTGGTGCCTCCAATATCGTCAAAATTAAAGTCCAGGACAGCAGCCCATCTACAAACAAAGGTCACCACGATATCTGCTTTCATTTGTATGCCTGTTCACATTGCACATGACTGAAATTTAGCAAATTCACTGGGTTCAGTCATACCTGGTAATCCATCATAGTGAAGCTTGGGAAAAATTCAAGAATACGAGACTCAAAGAAGTATGGAAATATCCACAACATAGGCATCTCTTGGCTGTTATTACCTAGTAATGAAAAGACTTAGACGTCCCTTAAAGAAAAACAAGGTACGTGAAGCATGAAAAATTTACAGTAGACATTCTGAATACATAAACATGCATATGTATGTCACACTGGGCATAAGTGGTTCCTTTGGGTGACAAAGTTTTGTCATATTTTACACACAAGGAGCTGTAAGATCCACTTAACTAACAGCTCTTGTCACCCGTTTAGGTTGGTAAGAAATGCTACTGGTTTGATACCTTATTCTTCTCTATCTTTTAAGTCCATTTGAAATGCAAAGTAGATTTGTAAAAAAATTGTAAGAGTTTCTAAGGGAGACTTAGAGAATAGAATATTATTAAACAAAGTGTTGAGAGCATATTCGATATATGGTAGTTCATCTTTAGAAGTTATAACACGAGTGTGTTCATCATTCACCTGAGTAGCAAGAATCACCAACTTTTGAACAGGCACTTTTTCTTACAGTGATGTTACAGCTCAACCCACCTCCTGTCTGGTTGTAACACACACCTTCTTTTTCTGTCTCCTTCCACACCGCCATCAGTTTTTTAAAACTGGAAGCCAGTGCTCCCACTAAACCTCCAAATGGGGGATCGGTTACCATAATGACTCTTTCACCATTGCCTTGATGCAAAAATTTCCTACAAGTTTCATGTGCAGCCTGTAAGAAACAGAGGTTGATTTCCAGAAATAAAGATCCAAGGACTGTAAAAACACTGTCTTTGACAATAAAATTATTATTTTAGAAATTTCAGCTTTGAAGGTGGGGAAGTTATTTCCTCTTGACGAGGCGCATTTCCTCTTATGTTTAAAAACATTTAAAAGCGTTTAAAAACAAACCAAAAAACCCAACAACTAGATTTGAAGCACTAAACAAATGCCCTGTTCAGTTAGATAACAATGCATCAAGGGCAGATGCAATTCCAGCTTCCTAAGAGGGCCTTCTTCCTAAAGGTCCTACATTTAACTTGGAAAAGAGACATTACTCATGACAACAAATCAAAGGCTCAGGGCACTTTTTTTCCATGCCCTTTAACTGTAGTTTTATTCTGTAAAGCATTATCAAACTAATGGGAAAAAAATTCAGTCCAGTAAAACCCAATTCAGTCTATACTGGTTATAAAAATACATAGTGTACAAATCATAGCGATCCAACCTGGACACTATTATTAAAGGAAATGTAAAAAGATACGTGTTCACTGCCATTCTGCAGTGTTCTCTCATCTATTACTTAAACTCTATTGCATTCCAAACCCATATTTTTAACACTAATATGCACTCAAAAGTCCTGCAATTCAGTCCATGAATGAACTGCAACACAGTGTCAGTACAGGTGTCATCTTTTCACACCTTGAAAAGAACACTACAGTGCTTAAAATGCAGATGAACAAAGTCTTCTATTTTAATTGAAAAATAAAAAAAAAAACTGTAATAGATTAGAAAAAATAAAAATCAAAATCTCATTTTATGCTAGACAGTCCTTTTAAAATTTTCAAGATCCCATTCAAGCTTAGCCTTTAAAATGGAAAAAAAATGTGAAAATTGTCTACACAGTGTGAAAGGTCTTGCAATAAACATGCTGGTACAAATCAGTGGTGGATTATTAATAATGGCAGAAGAAGAACAAAGAGTGGGTAAACTATAGGGATAAACGTTTGGAATTAAAGTTTGGAATTGAATTACACTGTGGTTCTCTGTACAAAGCTACAATCAATGTCCTACTGCAGCTGCAGGTCTCCCAATGAACTTAAAATTAAGCACTTAATGTGACATTTTAAAAGAAACAAGAATTTCAGCATTTTCTTTAACCATTACACTAATTCAATCTCATTTTATGACAACAAGGTTAACCTTTTCACCTTGCTTGCTTGGGAAAACGCCCCTCTCCCTTCCTGCCTTAAGTACCAATGAACAAGTGCCATGGCATCCATTGGGCTTGTAAAGGCTGGAAATTAGTTCTGTTGCATAAGGCAACAGCTCACACCAAACTGTCATTTTCATAGAAGGAGCAGTTAAAAGCGTGCAGAGTAACACTAGCTATTACAAATTTAATAGGCAACTTAATCTTTGAATCAAATGGGAGAGAATTACTGAGGAGGCACTGTTATTCTTTGATTTTCAGTACTGTTGACCACTTCTATCATGATACTACTCATGACAGTTGCTTTCTAGTAGACTAGACATGACTTTCTTACAAAATTCTGCATCAACACGTACTTCCTCACAGAGCACTCAAGAAATACTTGGCCTTACCTCTCCACCAAAAAAATAGTGATTAAACATGTTGTAGTGGCAGAATTCATCCTCTGTGTAAAACTGTGAATACCTGTAAAATAAGTTTTAATAGTAGTAAAAAGGTATAAACAACTTCTTGCCTGCCCTAAGGGGCATTTACAGTGAAAACAAGGCCTTAAGAAAAACAACATCTTTGGGTTCTGATTACTGACAACATATACTGATACTGGGAATTGCGAAGTATAATTATTTTTCTGATAAACTGGATGTCACCTGTGTACATGGGCAGGGACAGGAAAGGGAAAACAACCACCGATTTATCTTTTAAAGTAGTATGAACACAAATCTTTGTGCATAGTCTTCATACAGATAAATGTTTCTCAAAGCCTACCTGAAATCAATATCTAGCAGAAGGCTTCTAACCGTGAAATCTTCTTGTTGTGATGCTTTTGACTGGATCATTTCATGAAGCCTGAAGTATAATCGGAGCAAAAATTTTAACACATAATCATTGGCTTCAGAAATTATCTTGCAAGACAAGAATGCCTGGTACTTTACTAAACCTAAAACCAAACAGATAGAGAAAATGGAGTAATCTGAATTTGGATGACTCCATTTGGCTAATATTCAAACTTAGAAAAATATGTTATTTTTAAAAGATGAAAAGTCAGTGGAGCCTACTGAATCGCCATGGGTAAAACCAAACCCTAAACATAACAAAGAAACTCCTTGTCACTTCCGTAGGAAACAAAGCAGGACACATTGTAAGTGTGTATGTGTGTTGTCTGCAGTGAAGCTACAGTCTTCTCCATCTTAGGAGCTCAAAGCAAGACTCCACAAGATGCCTGGATAATCCTAGCCAGTTAAAGCAGAGTGAACTTATTGTTATGGGAGAGTCCTTGATTATTTAAATATTAGTAAGCTACACATTTTTGAGACAGAAATATTATCTTAAAGTGTAACAATTCTCACTGACATACCTGGGTGTTCCAACAGAGAGCACTCTTCTGAATCCTAAATCAATAATAAGATCCAATAGGAACTGGCAACTTCTGTCTGCAAATAAATACTGTGCATTTGTTTTTTTATTCTCCAGTGGATACAGAAGTTGACTGGGAGTTTTTAACTGAGCAGTAGAGACATCACACAGCAACTGGTGATCCGAGTGGTTTTCCCATTCAGCCGGCAATAGCAATTGTTGGCATTCCTGGCAAAACCTCCTCTTTGATAATGGCAACAGAATAAAATCGTTGTACCTTGAAATACAAAAGACAATAGGGAACAAGCTGTGAAAAAGCCTCTGTAAAAGATACAAAGGGGAGCTATGATGTGGATTTCAGATTTTTTTCAGACATTTAAACAGGTGATGTAGTTTAAGGTCCTCTTGCAGAACTTAACTATCTACATGGGAATGGAGTAATATTGATGAAAAAAATATTTAAAGGACGCTTTGAAAAAGCATATAATATGCTGGCCGAATGTATTGAGAGTCCCCATAAAATAACTGGATTACAGAGTGAAGACTCCACATCAACTACCAGCGAGCAGTCCTGAATGTTTACACAAAATTCAGACGTTCTTTGTTACTCTATTACTTTTGCTTCTTTTCACAATGTTGAGCGTGTTACTTTGGCATACTAAAGTCAGGAATAATTTTCTAGCCTGAAACTGCTACTGACCTGTTGTTAGCACACTATGAGCACTAACATAAGAGGAACTACACATACCAAACAACAACAACAAACAACAACCAAACAAAACCCCCACACACAAAAATCCCAAACAAAGAAACAAACTCAAACAAACAAACCACCACACACTGCAGTTCCAGGGTTGAAAATACCATGCTCAAATTAGATGTTTCTTGCTATTTTCCCACTGCAATCAACCAGTTCTTATTTTTCCAAGTCCCTCTGGCATGTTTTCATGTTTTAAATATTCCAGAAGACTATCTCTACATTCAGAGTACCTAAACTTGTACGATTTGATTTTTACTGAAGAAAATGTACATAACAATACCTTTCCACATTCTGTCTGTGTGTAAAAGAAGGCTGATGATTCCTATTATATTCCTCACGTGCTGCAAGCCTAGTTTCTGACACCTGTAAAATGTATGTGTATAAAAAAATTACAAAATTAACAGATATCGCTCCCTATTGTACATTCTATCTCAATATTAAACAAAAAGAGTGCACCAAATATCTCTCATGCTTTAGTTACTCTGCACAGAAAAACTATCCCATTCTTTGGATTGTTGTTTCAGATGAACAAGCGCGACTGCAGCACAGAAGCATGCTGCAAAACAACTCAAGTCTCTCCTTGTGAATTTAAGCTGTGCAAAAACATAAACAGTTCATTCTTCTACCACATGTAAAACTCAGGGAAAAACTGAAATCATCATTATAATGGTAGGACAGAAAGAGGTGTACTTTCCATTTGCACTTCCTCCAAAGAACTGCGATCTGATCCTGAGCACCTGATGACAGTAGAAATGTTGCCCAAATCTTTTGTGTGCTATTATTTTAAAAGCATGACAGCCTTTCTCTGAAACTTCTACTCTGCTTCCACAAGACACACTTATGGTTTCACAGTGACGAGTTTCAAACCATATGCACAAAACTTACGGAACTGATTTGTTGAAAGGGGAGACTAGTAAAGTTCAACAGAACAAGAGACGCCCTGATAGAAGCGGCATTCAAATTTCACCAGGAGTACCATTTAAAACTACACAACTAAGTGATTAACCACCTCATTTTCTCTTTATACAACTTTTCAGTCGTAACCAGCACAGCAATGAACTGCTTCTGAACCCAATTAAATTCCAGCCTGCCAACCTGCTGAGGAGGACAGTGACCAGAACACAAGATAATAATTTAAGAAACAGAAAAATTAACACAAAATACAGTTAACAAAAACCATGGCGAGATCTCCGTGAATACACGGCAATCACAGTTTTGCTACCCTACAATTATCTGACCAAAGTTCTCTGGACAAAGAGAAATTGCCACAGATGTTCTGAGACTACGGAGCACCCTGCTGATCCCCACCATCTTGTTGTTTTGTATATCCCATTGTTTGCCCCTATCCACCAGATTTTCTCTGTCTCAATCATGGAAGACAAGGACACCTTGGGATCAAACTATCCTATTTTGTTCAACATTGCATAGTATCGGCAAACTTCGTAACTTGAACATACAAGTGTTTTGCCATACAGTGAGAAATGCCCTTTCTGCTCAAAACGTACAGAGCCTACCTTGAAAGTTAGACTTGAAACTTGTCCTCCTGACAGAAATAAGCGCTCTGCTACATATAAACTATTAAAACTTATAGAAGAACAATTAACATGGATTTCCAAAACAAAATATACTTCCTTTTTCTGCCAAATTTCTGTTAAATAGAGAAAAATAAAAATATCCCAAATATTTACCATAGTCATAAGCAGTGCTCTCTTACCTTTTCATCTTGCCACTGGAAAAAGTTACAATCTCTTCTATCCCGACAAGCTGAACAAGCATAAAATCTTCTTCCTTCCTCTTTTCCTTGGCTGGTCTTTACAAACAGAAGAGCAGGACCTAAAGGGCAAGAGTAATTATAGGATGACACATGGGACACCAACAGATCTGTTTTAGTGCCTCCACTAAAAGCATCACGCTTCCAGAATGAAGCGCTAGCAAAGGCTACTGTAAAGCCACAGCCCCTGGCAGGGGAGACACGAAAGCAGCTGGGGACGAGCAACAGGGACGCTCAAGGGAGACTGGAAACCCCCCCACCCGCCAGGAACGGCGGCCCGCTCAGTCAGGCCAGAGGGTGCCCAGGCCGGTTCCCGCTCCTCCCCTCGGCGAGGGGCCCACCCCCATCCCGCCCGAGAGGCCTCCTCGGCCCCCGGCTCACCGTGCGGGCAGCTGGGAGCGCCGGGCGCCAGGCCGAGCAGGGCCAGCCCACCCGACCCCGAACAG
>JAAGNO010021492.1:57114-68338 GCA_033439905.1 Ceryle rudis | reverse complement strand
GGGGCCGCCGCTGTCCTGCTGCCGCCCCGGGCTGGGACGCCGCCCCGCGCCGCGGCCGGCCCCGCTCCCGTGCCCGGGGGCGGGCGGCTCGCACCGAGCCCCGCGGCACGCATCTCGGGGGGAGGGGGCTGTCCTGGCCCGAGTGGGGGCTCAGCACCCATCCCGGGCGGCGGCGCTGCACGGGGACGGGGGCTCAGCACCCATTCCCGAGTGGGGCTGCTCTGCGTCTGACCCCGCTGAACCCATCCCAGGGAGCTGCCCTGCACCGGGCGGGTGGCCAGCACCTATCGTCGGGGGAGCGGGCTGCCTTGCGCCCATCCCTGGGGACCTGCACCGCGCCGGGGGCGGCCCAGCTCCTACGCCTGGGTGTGTGGGGGCTGTACCGTACCCAGCTCCGCTATCCCCATCGTGGGGCGGCCCGGGGCTGCCCGCTTTTTCCCGTCGCCGACCGCGTTCTCCCGTCGCCGGTGGCTGGCTCCTGGCTCCCGCCTCATTTTATGGTCCTGGAGAGGGAGGAAAAATCCCAAACCAGGTAAGTTCTTCACTCCTTTTTTTTTTTGTGTGTGTTTTATCACCCCCTATTACATCCACCGCCAGCCTCCTCCGTCTCCCGATGCGCTTCCCCGCACTGTACATTCCCCAGTGGGGAGAAGCGCTGCCGAGTGGGACTCCTCCGTCTTCCCTAGCATTGACGAAAAACTGGGGGAGGGGAAACTCCAAATCCCCCTAAACCAGAGAAAAATTGTTGAGTTGAGCACCTTTCTCCTCGGGCCCGGCCGCCAAGTGCGTCCCCGCCTCGGTGGCACCTCCGCAGCCGCGCTGCGCGTCCCGCAGCCGCCAGGAAGCTCCCGCAACTTCGGGATGCTCCGGGAGCCCCGAAATAGCGCGGTCCTGAGCGGAGGGCACCGCGGGGCAGCCCTGTCCCGTTTGTCTTCCGCATTGAATAACAGCGGGAAATATGATCAATAATTGTTAAGTGCCGCTGAGCGCCTCTGAGACCTGAGTTTCTGCGGATGGGGGGATCCTTTATGAAGTTGAATGAGGGATGTCTTAATTTGTTTTTGGGGTGCTGGTGTGCTGTGTCGTGCAGCTTCTGTGCTTTGACGCCTTCGCTCTTACCCTTTCAGCAAAGTGTGGGGGGGACTGGAGTAAAACTGGCTCTTAGTTCTTACTGAGTGCAGTTGGTCCAGGTTTCTTTTCCAAGTCATTCCATGAGTATGCGTCTTTAAAAATTGTTGGTTGGACAGCCTGATGGTTTATTTCAACTTCCAATTTAACAATCTCGCCTCTTTCCACTTTACTGGAAATACAGGAAGTGCATGTATTTTAAACTTTGTGAAAACTTTGTGGTCCAGCAGAGCTTCATTTTAGTGTGGCTTTTTTATTTGTTTCCCCCTTCCTTGCTGTTTGTAAACTGCGGTTCAGGGCTTTACTTGAACAGTGCTGTGATATTAGTTCAAGATACTAGATTTTTTTTTTTGTTGTTTTGCTTGGTGCATAGTATCAGAAGGTTTCATCCCCTTCTACAACTACATTATCTCCGCAATTTCTCGCGGACCCCAGGCATATAATTTTGCGCTGGTGGCAGTGAAATGCACGTGCACAGAGGGGTCCTGCTTGCCTCAAATCCGTTAGCATCTTTAAGTGACTTTTAAAGTTATTCCTTCCCAAAGCTCAACTTGGAGGCTGTTCTGAGAATAGGAAGAAAGTGTGCAACTGAGCTGATATTTTTTTATTACACACACCCTCCCCACCCCCCTTTCCTTCTGCTGCCTATTTGCTTCTGCGCCTCTCTTGTGTAACTGGCACTGTGTGTCCTCTGGCAGACTCTGCCTGGAATCGCAACGCTGGGGGACGGGTGACTTGAGTGCAGTGGGGACAATGAAACTCCCTGTTTGGTTTGATCAAAGCGTTTGTAAACACCACGGCAGTGGTTGGGGTGTCCGTATGCAACGCGTGGTGGTTTGCAGCCTCTCTGAGTGGGATAAACATGCTGCATCCACACCTCCTCCTTGCATTTATTTTATCTGTGTTTTTTTCCCTTCCTTCCCCTTTGATACTGACTCAAAGGGGAAGAACAACAGTGTATGCAGCAGTTGCCTTTGTTTGCTTGGTCTTTTTTTAAACGTATCCTTATTTCCTGGGATGTCATTTTCCTCTCAGTTTTGCAAGGGAGGGAACAGGTGATCTAACAGTGAGTTTCCCATCTTGGCTGTAAAAGGAGAAGTTTTATAGTAGTGATTTTGTTGGCTATGGAGAAAAGGCACTGGAAATTAAGTGATAATTTGAAAACCTGGGAATTGTTCTGGGAAATAATGACACAGAAGTTGAGGACAACTAGCAGGGAATTCATGGCCTGACACTTTGTATTTAAGTTTCTGTGATGTCCTCCTTTTTTTTATTTCTGATTTCATCTTCATGTGTATATGTCTTTAGAAATATGTATTGGTTTTTATGCTCGATTTGTTCTTTTTTCCACATTTATTACATTTGTTGAATTTAGGAAGACTTGTAACAATGCATGCTAGTATTTTTGAGCTATATTATACTACAGCAAGATATGGATTAAAAACATACCTCAGAAGTCTGCACTTTTATATTAATAAGATGAAATTTTGCCTTGAAGCAGCAGAAATATAGCCACATAAAAATAGACCAAAAGCTGCAAATCACTCAGTAGATGAGGAATTGCTGTGAAAAAGCACAGATGAGCTCAGAAGCCCTTCCTTTTGAATAATATGAGTCCTGATCCTGCAAAGATTTAAGTGTGATGGTAAATTTGCTGTTACTCAAGAAGTCTCTGAGATACTAATTGATGGAAGCAGAGAGACTAGCCCAGGAAGGCAGAACTAAGTATTTCCTCTGGTCTTTTACTTTTTTCTCCTCAATTTCTTACTCAAGTCCAGTGTCTGAAAGGGGATTCAGGGCTAGATGGTCTTGTGGTCATACTGTGTAGAGTTTTCTTGTATATTAGTGTAATAGAGCGGGATGTCATTGACTGGCTTCTTAGTAAAGCCAGAAATAGTATCTTTGTGAGTTGGCTTTATCAGCATCACCTTCGTGTCCTGTGATGTATTAAATTGCCCATCCTCCAGCTGTGGTTTGAAGGATGTTCAAGTGCCATGTAACGCTGGGATGTCTCCCAACTTTACATATGGGGGAGACCCAAAGACTGGTGAGATGAGGAGAACTGAGAAGAGCCAGAACTGGGACAGATTTTCTGTCTCTTAAGCTTCACTTTCTTCTCTGCTCCAGAGCAGAGCAATGAGAGAACAGTGATATTTTGCTGTTGCTGTTGTTGTGTGTAGCCTGGAGTTTGAGTCTGAGGCAACTGGAGTTTCTGAAGGGAGAGGTGGACAGGTGAAGAAGGCTCTTCAGGGGAAACTGAGCAGTTGTTTCCCAAACAGGCGTGGGGAGGGAAGGTGACAACTGGGGACTGGGAGAAAGGTGTCTGAGGACAAACTGAACTTTTGTTTGTCACGTTCCCATAAAAGAGCTTTCTACTGTTTGCACATCTAGGCTGTGTGCTCCTCTTCTTCCCAGACCCAGCTGCAGGTGGTAGATGTTGCTCACAGCCTGAGATGGAGTTTTGTGACTTTCTAATGCAAGCTGGGGAGCTCCTGGTTTTAGCTCTGGAGCTATCCTTGTTTAGTTCTTGCTGTGACAGCTAAGCTGGCACGCATCACTCAGCAAACTGAGGTGTTTGCTCTACGTCTTGTGGTGTGTCACAGGCAGATGTATCTGCAGCTGTTTGGGGGGTGTGGTTGGGTTTTTTTTGTTTTGTTTTGTTTGTGGGTGGCATGTGGGTTGTTGTCACTTTCTCATTTTTACATAGAATATAGCCAAACAAGAAATTAGAATAGCTGAAAATTAGAGAAATTACTTTTCTAATTTTAAGGCATATTGCCTTTTTTTGTTTGTTGTTTTTTTTTTGGGTTTTTTTGTTTTTTTTTTTAAGGGCAGGACAAACAGTTTAGGTGCAAATCAAAGAGTGGCGAGTGTGCTAGGAGCTAGTTCCTGTGTATTGCCAAGTAACCACCCAGGCAATGCAAAAGTCTGAGAGATTCATTGTGATAATGCAGTTGGCATGGCCTGAGCCTAGAAGGTGGCACAGGGTGGGCCATACCTCTCATTGACGAGGCTGTTCAAACCAGGAAGCTCACACGGATGCTTGCAAGACTTCACAGCAGGAGATTTTGGAGACAATAAAATCATCTTCTGTATTACAGATGGGTTTCTGACACCACAAACATCAAGCCTTAGGGCAGAGATGCTCAGCAAGAGCTCTGCTTTGGCTGGAGGTGATGAGATGACCTAAGGCAATGTTTTGATTGACTCTCCAGTTTCTGTAATTTCATTTTGCAGCAAGTCATTTAGTTTCCTGCCCCACCAGTGCTTCTGTCAATAACTGACTAAATCCTCATTTCATTTTAATGTCTCTCTTTACGATGCGAAACAATTGATCTGTCATGTTTGTCCTATAATCCTGGTGCCTCTTGGGCAGCCTATGCTTAAATCATGAATTTAAACTGGGGGGGCTGTGTGTGTGTTTGAGTCAAGTAATCCTCAGGTGCTAATATGTTGACTTAATTAGGGCAGAACAGGAATGAACTTGTCCCTTAAAATTATTGTCAGTATTTAAACAGAGTCAAGACCACAATAAAGTCTGTTGCTGTTACAGCAGTTTTATAACTAATCTGCACTACTAAACATCAGCCCTGAATAAGGAATTAGTGAGATTTGTGTTATAATGCCATTTGGTTTTACCTTGTGTAGATAAAAATCATGAAGGAGCTTTGTTGCATTGAGCTGGGGATAGATATTTAGGTTGCCAACAGCTTGAGACTGAATTGCTATTTGTCATCTCTTTGCTCCTGGAGTTAGTGCTCTCACTATGCTGGGCTTCTCTCTGTATGCAGAGCTGCAGTTTTCCCTGATATACTTAAGGCAAAATTTAAAGCCTCGGTTTAAACTAACCTAGCTATTAGTTTCCCAAGATAATTAAGAAATACTTGTACAGAGGAAACAACCTTCTGTAAGGTCTTGCTTTGCTCAATATAGAGAGCACCTCCTGGAAATCTGCTACTGTCCTTTTAAAGAACCCAGGATACCCTTTTTATTTTCTTTCAGCAGAAACGCTTTCTTTTAGGTACTGCTGAGCCAAAAAAAAAAGTTAACTGTAACCTTTAAGTATCTGAATAGTGTTTTTTTTTCTTTTAGACCTTGAAAAGAGTAATGGGAAAGGGAAGAGAGAGAAGAGGAAGGGGAAGAAAGGCTGTGCTGGCATGAAAAAAGATGAGCTTTCACATGGTTTCTCAAAAGACTGTATCCTGCAGGGTGAGTTTAAAGGGAAGAGGAGGAAGAAAAAAGGCGTTGGAGATGCCAAAGTGTACAGAAGTCAAACAGTGTTTGGGTAACTCTGTCCTGCTAAAGATGCTGTTCACAGAGAGAGGAAGTTAATGCAGGGCTCCACCAGCCCAACCCAGTGCTGCACTGTGCTGCTGCTCATCTGTAATGAAGTTACCAAAAGCTGCACTCTGCTTTTTCTGATTAAGCAAAAGTCAGTCACTCTAAGGGCAGCATGTGTGCATTTAAACAGAAGGTATTTCTTGATGTAAATCCAGCCTATTTGCAAAAGGGAATAACCAGTAAACTACCAGCCACTAGGCTGGTGCTGAGCCTTGATTCCAATTTGTTTGAAACATGTGAAGAAAATGAGTCTGACTGCTTATGAAACTTTCACATACCTCAGTAGCAATCAGTTGCATGTGCTTTCAAGAGTGTTTTGGGCTGAGACTCACATCCAGAAAAGAAAAAAAGGAGCTTTAATTGTTTTGACAGGAAGGATTGCCCCCTTACTTAGCTGTGGAAGTATGAGATCCTTCTCCAGAGTAATCAAGTAGCTAGAATAGAATAACTTCAGTTGGAAGGGACCCACAATGATCATGTAGTCCAACCGCCTGACTGCTTCAGGGTTGTCCAAAAGGTAAGGCATGTTATTGAGGGCATTGTCCAAACACTGACAGGACCGGGGCATCGACCACATCTCTAGGCAGTTCTAGTGTTTGACCACTGTGGTGTTAAAGAAATTCTTCCTAATGACTGGACTGAAACACCCCTGGCACAGCTTTGAACTGTTCCCACACACGCTATTCCTGCATACTGGAGAGAGGACATCAGCACCTCCCTCTCAATTTCCTTTCCTCAGGAAGCTGTAGAGAGCAAGGTTGCTCATCAGCCACCTTTTTTTTCCAAACAAGACAAGCTCAGTGCCACTTGCTGCTCATCATGGGACATGCCTTCCACCTCATCATCAGGTTTGTTCCCCTCTGACAAAGCTGTACAGGTTTGTACAGGATGTTTACCTGGGATGTCACAGCTGAGACAGTACCAGCTCAAGGGAAACTGCCAACGGGCTTGTTCCCATCTGCCTTCTCTGTGCTTGCTTTCCATCTGCCTAAGCCTCTCCTTGCTCCAGTGCAGCCACTCAACCCCTTCTCCCACTGCTTTTCTTCTATCTAGTGATGTTCAGCAATAACCTTTGGGAGCTGGGATACTCCTCAACTATAAATGAATCTGGAGAATGCCATGAATGGGCATAAATGGAGAGTCACATCTGAAGAAGACATGATGCTAATAGGGACCAGGTTACCAAAGATATTGGGCAGAAAGAAGAATATGTGTCTGATTAGTAGATCAGCCCACCTATGCTGTGCCCTGCAGCAGATTAAAATTGATGTGCAGGAACTTCTCAAGCTCCTCTGCCTTTTGTTACTCTTTTGCTTCAAATACCCATTCATCCACAGATACAAAAGTGGTGGGAGGTCTGGAAATATCTGTGCTCCAGAAAAATCCAAGATCCATGGTCAGGATGTAGATTAGCACCTTGAGTTGAGAGGTGAATGCCAATGTTCTGATTTATAGCCAATCAAAGAACAAGTGAAAGGAATTGCCAGAGTTAGAAAAGAGTTTTTGGGTTTGCTGTGTTGCAAAGAATGCTTTCAGTAATGAAAAGCTGACTTGAAAAATAATCATTAGCACTTCTCTGTGATTTAAATTTCATTGCCTGAACTCACAGTAATGGAAAATAGATCAGTCAAGGCTTTTTATCTAACAAGTTTTTAAAGGAAGCCAGCCTCATGTCTAATTAGTGAGAAGTTAGTCTGTGGTGCCATCTCATGCTTCCAGGCTCTACCGTGTGATGTTTTCATGACAGTTGTGGCTGCAGCATGGGAATATTTGCTTAAAATAACATACTTTCTTAAAAACATAGTAAGACAAACTTGTATATAAACTTATTTCTTAAACAACCTGAATTCTTGATAGTGACCTCAAGAAATCCCCTAATGAGTTTCCCTGCTGTGTGGTCTATTTTCCTGTTGCTTTCTGAAGGCAGAAAGGAGTTGAAATTCCATCTTCTCCAACACTGGAGATTCAAGCTTTATTATAGTAACTACTGAATGTGATTAACTGAGAGAGGAGATGACTGCCATGTGGAAAAAAAAAAAATATTCTTTTTTTCCTCTATAGCTATTAACTGAAATACCTGAAAAATAAAGGTAGGGTTGAAAAGGTTTCATGATTCATTTGGTATCGCTGTTAGTCCTCTGGAGACATCAGATTTTTTCCATCCTGAGACAAGGAATCTCTGGAGGTGAGAATCAGCCTGAAATTGCTGTGGGGATATCAGTTCATTTTTGTATATTGGGAAATATAAATTCCCAATAACTATAAATAGAAATAACATTAGCCTTTTTATTCTTTTATCTCTCTTGAAGTTCATGGTGCAGCATGTCCTGTGGAGAAAAGGTATTAACTCAGATAAACCTGTTGTAATTAGTTTAATTAAAACCCCAGCAAAGACTGGAATAAACTGTAGCTTTCACAGGAGCATAAAGGCAGATTTGGGATTTCCATATGTCTCTGGACTGGCAAGGATTCCAGCATGAGGTTCCATGTCCTAGTTGACTGGAGATGTAACGTCAAGTTCAACCGGTGTGATGATGGGTTTGGGGTCTGCTCCTCTTCTCTAATCCCCGTTTCTGTGGCATAACTACAGAGAACTGCTTTCACTCTAAAGGGCTCGTTTTAACACATTTTGCAGCTAATTCCACATTTTCTATCTAAAATACACTCAAATGAAGTGAATATCTGCACAACTGCAGTTACTCCGGTCCTGCAGGCAATGGCTGTTTTCTGTCTATAGACAACAGCAGATCATGACACCCTCTTATTTCTCACATATCTGTTAATATAAAAATCTTCACTGTAATTACTTGCCCTTGAAAGCATTAAGTAGCTATGGGGGGATTCTTGAACAATGTTGGGTCTATTTAGGAAAAAAAAAAGCAAAGACTGTCTGAGCTGGGTGCACTAGAAGCGTGAAACAGCAGAAGCAGAGTCGGTGCCTGATTTCTTTATTGCATTTGTCCTTGTTCTGAACAATTTGTTCTTTCTAAAAAGGGAACTGTGCCCATTTTCTTCAAGCTAGCAGTATTCACATTTCTAAAATATGGTGGTAGCATTTTGCTCAGATAGATGGATGGATGTGTGTGTGCACGCACATAGAAAAAGCCCCAAATAAACTCAGGTTTCTGTTAACTCTAGACTTCCCACTTGCCTACTGAAGTTAAAAAGTCAGTCTCTAAACTCTGGGCTAACAGGTTTTTTTACCTCCCCTGAAAAACTGGGAAACAAAGAAATGTGTGATCTCAGTATTTCCATTATGCTTGTAAACCTTGGAAACTACTTTTGTTAATGTAGAGCATTTCTCTCTAGTAGGAAATATTCTTTCTCTCTTTTTTTTTTTTTTTTAATTTATTTTTAAGTAGTAGTGCTCTTATCACAGTTCTGTTATCAGTTGTGCAGGAAGATTGTGTCTCAGTGCACTTGCACTTAAGTGTGCTGGTAGTTGGTCCCTATATGTCACCTGGAAGCATTGATAAAAGCATGGCCTGAAGAAATATCGGTAGAACTATGTCCTGTGCCATTGTACATGGTTATTATGGACCATTTCTGAACTTTCTTCTGCAGATGTGGATGTAGTACAGGGAAATTTTGAAGCTTTTTGTCAAGCTGCTGCATGGCCAGAGACCTTTTTTCATCCATCATTAGGAACTTCACCTTACTCATTGTAAACCTTCAGTCTTTTGTCAATGGACATCCCATTTGTATCAGTGATGCCTCTGATCTGTTGTGCCTCTGATTTAGGAAATTCCTTGGTTAAAGCTAAATTTAAAATTAATTTTTTTTCTACGTTATTTTTTCTGGGATAGTGTCCCCAGGCTGAATGACTTTGCAGTAGTGCAGGTGTTTAGCTGGTATTTAATATTAAAAACATCTTTTAAACAAATCTCCCCTAGTTAGAAATTCACAGCGGAAGAAATTAAAAATAAATTGAGTATTGACTTACACAGTGAAATAACCAAGGAAAACATTCATTGTGGGCTGAGGCTAATTCTGTTAGAATAAAGGCAGCTGATTGTGAAATAAATATTAAATTGTCTCATTAAGTTCTACAGGTTTACAAAAGCTGTCGCCACAGGGAGGAAGAACCTGGCATGAATTATTGTTTGTTTACTGCAGCTGTCAGTCATTGCAGAGCTGAGCATGTTACATCAATTCATAGAGTAGCCATTAGTAACCAGGCCATCCCGCTTAAATGTCAGACTCCTTGCTGGAAAATGTGTGGAACTGCATAAAAATTCTTTCCATTCTTGTTAACACATCTTTCACAATATTCCTTATTTTGCTTGATGACATCAGTTCTTGGTGATATGGAAGAAGGCTTTAAAAATACCTCCTGGGCAATGTTGGGTGATGGTTTGTTAATGAATTTAATTATGTCCAGAGGGTTTGTCCATTCCTGGTTCTTCCTTTGAAGCATCTTTTGAATTGTTTGTCTCTTTTTGACTGTTACTGTATTATATGTATAGATAGGATTTTATTAGCCATAATAAGGTTTTTAGATCGGGCTTTTACGTGTTAGTCCCTGCTTGGTACAGTGAGAATCTGCAGTTCTCTGCAATCTGTAGGTGTTACTGTCATGTGAGTAACCGGTGCTGTAACTTGAGGGGGGAATAGCCATTAGGGATTTTGGGGAATGACAGTCACCTTAATTTCACTGCAGATCAATATATATAATTTGCAGTTTTGTCTAGAAGGATATATTTTGTACTTTGAAGGCAAGACAATTGAATTCTGTACCTGTTTTGTGTTTATAGGCAAGTCACTTCTAAACTTTCTGTCTCTTGGTTCCCTCCATCTGTAAAATGGAGATAACCTCAGAGGGATGCATTGAATATTCATCAGTGATTTATTGTATGCCACTGAAGAAAAGTGTTATGGGCAATGTTAATGAAGCTTATTACTCAGCCCCTCTGCTGCACATTGATCAGTATTTCAAACATCTGCAGTCTCCACAGTAAGCACTAGCAAATTCTTAACTGGACTTAGCCTGCAGATGACGATAATAACTTCAATTTATGTGGGGCTTTTCCTTTGGAAGAGCTCCAAAGAATTTTATAAACTGTAATGCAACCCATAGTGTAAATATTGCCTTAGCAGCCACCAGTTATCAGTGAGGTGCTGCGTGATGGATATTGCAACGCAGCTGGCAGCCGTATGTGAGAGGATAGCAAAAAAGAGAAGCAAATACTGCAAGTGGTGGAGGAGGTGACACAGGCAGGGAAATAGGAAAACAAAATGGCACTATCTGGTTTGTGATAATTTTTTTTTTTTTTTTTTTTTTTTTTAGTTCTGATGTGATCAGTGATTCCTAAAGATCAAGTTACTCTCATGTGAAACATGGCATTTTTGTTCCAGTCCCTTGGTGCTGCAATATTGGTTCAATTCCAGCCAAACTGAAAGAGCCCTGTGAGCTCCCAGGGTTGGCTGCCTTTTTTTTTTTTTTTCTTGCAGAATATGTGTATTTCTTAACATCTTCATTCAAATACTGTGGTACAACAGTGTGATTTCAGTGTTTTCTCAGACTGATCTGTCCGGCTTGTGTAATGCCTTCCTCTTACAGAGGCAAAAGGCAGAGTCACTCAGTCACTTGGGGTTAGCTCTGTACATCCAAAAGGCTTGAAAGTATAACCCAGATAATTTACTCTCAAACTGAAGTCCCCTTAACACTAAATCCTTTTGGAGAACATAAATACCTTTGCAAAGATGTTGGCTAGGAATTTGTTGTGTCCAGCTGGGCTTGTTCAGTGGATGGTGG
>JAAGNO010021492.1:10479-40930 GCA_033439905.1 Ceryle rudis | reverse complement strand
AGTCAGCAGCCTGTTTTCACAGGCAGTGTCTGCTGCTGGCAGTGATAACACCCCATGTTTAGAGTTACTACCAAGGGCTGGTGTGCAGACCAAGGCCACTGCTGGATCTTGTGTACCACAAGAAAGTAAAAGGCTGCACCAGTCGGGGGGGAGTGAACAGGGCAGGTGACCCCAAACTGACCAGCAAGGGATTCCATCCCATATACATCCTATTTGGTATAAAGCTGAGGGATCATGAGGGTCAAGCTCTGCTCTGCTCAGCTCTTCTGGCTTCCTCAATGTCCACCATCCAAGGAGGACTCTGTTCTGCCTTTGATCCCAATCTGTGTGTTCCTGAATTCAGCTTCTGAACCCAGTTCCCATTTGCTGCTGGGCCCAGTTTGGGACTTTCCTGGTGCCTGATTCACATCATCAGTTGTAACAGTGAGGTAGTTGCTGTTGGAGGGGTTGGGTTTGGTACTGGTTGTGTATATATTTGTATATATTCCATTTTTATTGTTTTCATTTTCAAGGCTGTTCTAGTTTCCTTTTCTAATCACTAAGTCTCTCTCCCTTATTCCCTTTCCCTTCCCCTTTGGGGAGGGAGGGGGGTTAACAGAGAGCGTCTGTTATAGGTCTAGTGGGCTGCCCTTACCCTAAACCATGATATATTGTCTCCACTCCCTCCAGGAGGTGGGAAAGTTAAATGAGGACACTGGACCACAGAAGTTGTGACTTGTCTGGTCTCGCCTAAAAAGCCTTTTGTGTCACTGAGATCCTTAACGATGTGTCCAACCCAAACACCACCCATCCTTCCATCATCCAACAAAAAATAATTAATTACCTGTGTTAATGGTGCTTTTGGCACCAACGCTAGCAAAGCTCCTCAGAAGACTTTACCAAGAGGTGGACATTGTGGACACACATTTCACCATCAGGGGGTGCCAGGAACACTTAAAATCCAAAGATTGCTCCTGAATGTGAGATCTGTAACTGCTACCTTTAACCAAAGCAGTTAGAGAAAGGACAGTCTGTATCCAGTTATCTCTGGAAGTGAGGAGAGCTAGTGTCCAGCTGTAGCAAGGCTGGGCCTTCTTGTGTTGAGCCTGGGTATCACAGTTGAGCATCCTGCTCTCCTCACCTCCCTCCTTCTGCCCAGTAAAGCAGAGCTTTGGGCACTTCCTTGGGATGATGTTGGTGCTGGATTTATCTGCTTGTTTTATGGTGAAGTGCTTGTAATTGCTGGAATTGCTGGCCAGTGGGTTTCTCTGTAGCACTCGCACAAGCTCACGGAGGCCAGCTAATGTATGAGCCATGAATTCATCAAAGTGGTCCAGTAAGCTGCAAATTTTCCCTGGTGGCAAGAGAAGTAAAAGGAAGGGCTGTGTACTCTACGTGGTCATTGATGCAAAACCCCTGAGCTTTAGCTTTTCTGTTATTTATAGAAATATATCTGCAAGATAAAACATACCTGTGTTATATGAGAACTTGTTCAGAAACCAAGTGAGCTGAGTAGGTACAAGTATCCTGAGCAAAGGGTTGAGGAGCAGGAATCTCTCCAAAATAAGACAGGGTTGAGGTTTTCAAGTATCCTGCTTTTCACAGATGGAAAGTTTGAATGTAACTTGCTCTTTTGAAATGTGTCTAGATTTCTGAATGACTGGCCAATGCTGACAGGGCTGTCATGCATGGGGAAGCTCCACACCTCCTTGCACTGTGTGCACAGTTGCTTGATGCCTCCTGGAAGTGCTGGATATCCTTATTGAGCCTGAATTTGTCAGTGGTGGTGAGAAGACACTGCAAGTTTGATGCACCATGGAGGTGTGTGCACTAATAGTGTGTAGGTGATCCATGTGCAGGATAAAAGCTGCTGTGTTTCTGCACTCGAAACCTTCTCCATTCCTATGTGAGGCACCATCCTTGATGAAGCAGCGCATTTAGTGTTGTCAGTGCACAGGCAACAGGATATTGCTTGTCTGGAATGGCAGGTATGATGGGAGAACATGAGAAATGCCTGGCTTTGCAACCCTGGGTCCCTGAAATAAATCTTTCCCCTGAATTTGGGAAAGACATCCCTGGAGTTTTATGTCACACCGGATCCCCATATGCTTGTGGCTTTGTCACAAGCAGCGCAGAGGCATGAGTGATCCATGCTTTTGTGGGGGTGAAGTGTATCTTAATTTTTCCAGTAAATGGAAATGAAATTAAACCTTGTAAAGAGGAGTGCAGAAGGTGGGCATGGGAGCAGCAGGAAATCCAGGCTGCTTGTTTGCAGAGGAGCATGAGCTGGGCTTCTGCTTACTGAGTGCAGGAGCCTGCTTGGGCTGGCAGGTGCTTTGGAAATGAAAATATTTTATCCTGAGTTACGTAATGCAGCAGCATGTCCAGACCTGGGTTCCCTGCAATTTCCTGGCCCGCAAGGAATCATTTTCTGCCTGAGATATTAGCCTTAGCTTTGAATTTCCTGACTCGTATGGCATGTGCAATTAATGTCGTATCAGTACACGTAACTGCTGCTCTTTGAACTTGGGATGTTTAGGTAAATTTATTTTTGTTTATAGCTGTTGGATGAGGAAGAAGAGAAAATACTTATTCATTAAGAACTGTATAAATGTATCCAAACCCACCCTGACCTACTGGTTAGATCCAGAAGGTGGAAGAAGCTGCAGATCCATCTCTAATTGAAGCTGTAGGTTGTAAAAGAGGATTCAAGGCGTGATAGCGCTGAGGTACAAATTATCAGCATTCCTGCCTTAATGTAGTTTCAATCTTTATCCCTAAATGTGGAGAAGTCTTTGAGTTGTGGGTAGTTTTGTCAGGTTTTGTTTATTTTGTGGGGTTTTGTTTGGTTGGGTTTTGGGGGTTTGTTTGTGTTTTTTTTTGTGTGTGGGTGTGGTTTTTTTGGTTTTGTTTTTGTTTGTTTGTTTGTTTTTGTTTTGTTTTTTAACCCAGCTCTTTGGGTAAAAAAACTGTCTGGATGGCCAAGTTTCTGGCCAAGAAAGCCAACAGTATGCTAGCCGTATGTCAGTAATATTGTGGCTATCAGGACTAGGGAAGTAATCCCCCTGTACTTGGCAAAGGTGAGGTCACACTTTGAATAATGGGTTCAATACTGATTTAGTTGTGACCTTGCAGTGCTGGGTTAATGGTTGAACTGGACGATCTTAAAGGTCTTTTCCAACCAAAGTGGTTCTATGGTTCTATAGCTATCCATGGGTCTGCATCACCTGGCTGTACAAAACCCTCTGTGATTTGACATATTCTGATTTGGTGATAGTGGTCCCTTAACCGTGGCTTACAAACAAGACATGCCCATGAAGCCTTCTGATGCTCTTCAGGCTACAGGAAATGAAAAGTTATGAGTGGGACTGATGGAGAGAGAGTATGATGCCATGATATACCACGTACTCCCTGTCACCTGGCCCTGTGGAGATCTGAACAGCTGCACCATGACTCCTGCACCTCTAACTCAGAAGAGGTCTGAGATAACCTGTTATTTCTAAACCTTCACGGTATTTCTGTTTTTCTTTTTCTTCTAAAATTGTGTCAAAACATTCTTTTAGACATGAAAGCTTTTTGACTTCAGATGAAAGTTGTCTATAGTGTTCCCTGAGCTCTTGTGGTCTCCAGGAAGGGTGGGAGACAGGCAGAGGTTGGCACACCTTGCAGTTGACTGAGTAAGGCTTGCTGTTTTGAAGCATCCCACTCTTTTCTTCATGAGCCAAAACAATTGGGAAAAAATCATCATCATAGAGCCTGTTCTGCTGATGCCTAGAGGTGTGAAGTCTTCTTCAAGCAAAGGAGTGAAGTGCCAGAGATTGAGTTATCAGCTAAAAACCTTGTTCATACTTGCTGGTTGTTTTCTGCAAAGACTATTGCAGGTGTAAAGGCCAGTGAGGGACAGACAGAATAGTGGTTTAATCCATTTGAAGGAGAACTTTCTCTCTCCAAAGTCCTTCATCTCTCTCAGGTAGTATTTGAACCTTCGCATTGTGTTTCTGTCACTTAGCTGGTACCCAAAGAGGCTGAGCATGGCATGGTCAGAGCAGGTCAGAGATGAGTGGAACTCTATACCCATCCAAAGTAATGGATAAAAAAACCACTGCGAAGTGGTAAGATTGGTTCAGATGATGATAAACACTGTCAAATAAACCAGATTGGAAGAGGGAGAACTAATTAGTAAATGGAACAAATGCAGGGAGAGGACATCATATAGAGGAATAAACTAAAATGTACCTGGGTATTTTATTCCCTGAAGGATGTATTTACTATGGATAAACTCCTGGTTTTGTGGCTTGTGATGAACAGGTAAAGCAGGTGGGAATACATCTTTCTCCTCCATCAGCTGTGCTGCTGTCCCACATCTACAGTGAAGAGCCCATGGCAGGGTGAAACAGAGAACCAAGTCCTGCTTGGACTTGGTTCCTTCTTGAGAACCACTTTATGGGAGAATTCCTAGCAATCAAGATGCCGGGAGAAGCAGGAAGGACTGGTGTGCTTCTGCATTTGTGGCAGTGCTCACTGCATGAGGAAGGCAGCCCATGGCTTCTGGACCTCTTTTTTTTTTTTTTTTTTTTTTTGGTGTCTCTATGGGAGCTGGAGCTCGTTTGTACAAGATTGCGTGGGGGTAAGGAGAGGTGGAAGCCCCTGTCACTTGTGCTTTAGTTTTGGGTGGATCTCACCAGTCTTCTGGTGGAGTTGAAAATGATTGAAAAATACCAAGAGCACATATTGCACTGTTTTGCCCAAGTGAAGAAAACCATTGAAGCTGAAAACATATCCTGCTGTCCCTCAGCTGCATTCCTGCTGATGGACCACCTCTCTGGGTGGTCACTCTGCTTTGATTTACCCTTCCTGGCCTGTTGTTCCTGCCCACAGTGACTGTGCATGAAGCTATGTGATGGAGTGGAGCAGAGCAGTGACGCAAACAAAAAAAATCCCTGTAAAACTGATCCCCTGCAAGGCTGCTGGGAACAGTCCAGGGGTGCCATGAGCCACAGGAGCTGTCTGGGGTGTGAGTTGTGTGAACTGCCTCTGGGGAAAAATGGCCAGGACACCAAATTTCCAGCCTGAGGCTCCACTCCTGCTTCATCTCATAAGACACTTCTCTGTGGTGTAGATTTAAATGAACGTGGGGAGGGCTGGCTGAGGCGTGGACAGGCATCCTGTCCCCTGCCCTTGCTGCAGGGTCTTGTCTCTGCCAAAGGGTGGGACAAGCAGCTGCAGCCGTAATGCTTTAAACCGCTGCAGGGATGCAAGGCCAGGATGTGCCTGCAAACACAAGAAAACAGTGAGGGAACAAAACCAAAGCAAACCCACAGTCAAAAAAACCTCAACAGTACAAACAAAAAACAGAGTTGCGCTCTGAATTTTTATTTATTTATCTATTTTTAAAGTGTATAATTCAAAGTGTGAGGTATTGCTGAGATGCACATTCCCCCGCTGTGGCAAGGCGGGCAGAGGTTGAGACACATCTTCCCTGGGGAGAGGGAGGGTGGTTGCCTGAGCCTGACTCAGCAGCAAAGGTCACTTGGCTGAAAGACTCGGCTTGCAGGAGGAGGTTTTGTAATGTTTCTGTGTTCAATGCTGACAGGGCGGACATAGGTTAGCGTGTGTGCACATCAGACGGAGAAACACCCGTGTGGGTGAACTGGAGTGGTCAACCTCACCTGCCCACTCCATCTCCCAAATCACTTCTCTGTCTTCTGTGCTCCTTCCTTTCCTTTCCTTTCTCATTTAATCTCATTGTTGCGTTGTTTGTTTTATAGGATTGGCTCATCTTCCAGCTCCCATTTGGGAGCTGGGGTCATTATCACATGTGATTAGTCTTGGACCTAATGAAGGGTATCAGACATAACTCTAGGGTATGTCTGAACCATTTAGTGTTTCTTAGCTCAAAGATCTGCAGAGGAAGTTTATTTTTGAGCTTCCTGAGAAGATAAATTTGCATGTTGGATTGTTTAGGGTACAAGTAATAGAACTGAAATGCCTCCGGGGAGAGCAGTGCCCTCTGGGTTTTGAAGCATCCCAGGGATAATTATCCAGTGCTGAGGAGGTCTTGTTAGTCTTGAAATAGCTTTTAGTGGTGATCATGTTTTTCCTCATGTTGGCTAGCATGAAAGCTTGAAACTGTATATTAACATTTAGCCTTTGTTGTAAGGGCACTGCCAATGTGTCCTTAATACTGCTGTTATCCACTCCCACTCCAAGGAAGCCAGGCATGGAGTTACAAAGTGATTACACAAAATAACAACTCCAGAAAATAAAAAGGGCTTTTTTTTTTGTTTTGTTTTGGGTTTTTTGAGGCTGCTCTTCAAGGTCGCACTCTTTCAATGTGTTAAGAGATAGGAGGGAACTGCAAGGTCTTGCATCATTGGAGCAAGGTGAGGTTAGAGCATCTGCAGGACAGCTCCAGCAGCTGCTGTTTGGGGTCACTTGCAGGGAACTGTAGCTCCAGCTTAGCAAAGCAGCAGTGGGGCAAGGGCCACATTGTGTCACTGGCCCAGGTGAAGTGACATGTCTGTGGAGTGACTCAGCTGTGTCCCTGCTAACCATCTACTGATGTGATGCAAATCATTAGTCACCAATTGGTGTCATTACCCTGTGTTTAGGCTGCTGGAAAGGCCAAGGATTACATAGATGTGAAGCAGATGAGTCACTCTTCCACTTCTTTTGCCCTTAGGTCCACCAGCTTCTTGGTGGTACTTAGAGAGCTGTTTGTGTTCCCTGCCAGGCAGGCCTGTGCTCTCAGTTTCATCTTGTACTCCTGACTGTTTGACTATAAGCCTTTCACAGTTGTATGGTGGGACTGAGGTCTGTAGCTGAGGCCTTCTGGTGTGTGGCAATGAACTCTCCCAAGGAAGGCCTTTTGGAGGCAGTGCGACAGGGCACTCTGCCTTTGGGCTGAGTGTGAGAAGCTTGTTTCACCCTTGCTGCATTGGCTGCCATAGTCAGCTCTGTAACAACTCCATAAGCCATCTGGAGCTTTACTGAGGATAGCAATTTTATAAGACTCTCTCTCTTTTTAAATTTTATTTTATTCCACCCATCTCTTATGTTTCCCATCTTTAGTGCTATCTCCTCACCTAGTGCCTAATCTATAGGCACTGATGGGTTGGGCACAAATGCTTAGGTATTGCCTTGCCTGGTCTCTCAACTGGTGGCTTGTAAATCTGTTTCTTTAGTGATGTCTTTTATGCCATTACCCCAGACTAGTCTTGCGGGCAGGTCTTTGATGCCACATATAATACCTAGAGCCTCTTGCACATAGCTTGGTTTGGGGTTTGGTCACCACCTGCCTTCTCCCTTGTCTATGGGTTTTTCTGTCTGACTAAAATCTCCAACCGAGTCTCTTATGGCTGTTGTTGCTTTTCCTAAAGGTCACAGACACCTTCTCTGGTCACGGTGTCAGTGGCATCCTTGGGTGCACTGGAGGTGGAGGTGTGGATGCTCATGCTTTGCTCAATTTCAGCAAACTCTACGTTTATCTGTTCAGTCTTTGCCATACTTTGAGTGGCTTAAGGAAGGCCTTTCCCTGTGTAGGCAACCATGCCTATCTGTTGTGACATTGCTGAAACTTCAATCTCTGCATCCTTCCAAGGAGGTTGAGCTTGGTGGGGGGGAATACGTGCTGGGTATCTCCTTTGTGTTCACTCCTCATTTGAGCTTTAAACGAAGCAAGCTATCCTCAGAAAACTAAAGAGAATTATCACAGTAGTAGCAATATTCCTAATAGAATCTATTACTTAAAAGTGTTTAAAACCTCTCACTGTTACTTTGCTACAGTTTTAGAAAATGAGCTCTTTCTGCCTTTAAGGCAAATGCTGCTGCTTTTATTTTAAAATTAATATCCTCATCTGTCCTGCTCTGTGGGTACCCAGCATCTGCCTGGAGGAGCTCACAGGGAGTTTCTGGATATTGCTTTAACAGAAATAAATTACATGATCCCCTCAGATAACGTGCAAAGTCCACGCTGTCCAAACTTTGGCGCTGATGTAGTTAAAAGCGTAACCTAGGGCACAGTGTCTCAGGCTTGTGGAGCACTGCTTGGAAAGCTAAAAACCAACACCTCTAATAAGTAGGCAGCCAGGTGAGATTGTGTAAAAGCCAAAACATGGCCAGGGTTTCACAGCAGTTGATGTTGGACTACGTGGATGCCCCTACTCAAAGTGGAAAGGGCTCTCCTCCCTTATCTGAGGAGACATGCACGTGCCAGGAGACCTTTGTTCCGAATATTTGGAGGAATAAAGTTCAGCAGGAATAAAAGGGCATTTCCCTACAGCCTTGGTTCACATCGTGTTGTGCTCTCTCCCTCTCGCAGCTGCGTAAATGAGTATGGAAGATTATGATTTCCTCTTCAAAATTGTTTTAATTGGCAACGCTGGTGTGGGGAAGACCTGCTTAGTCCGTCGCTTCACTCAGGTAAGGTTGGCTACTTCTTGGACATGGGGTGTTAGGGTGGGGACAGCACTGGGAGAAGAGCATGAAGCCTGTGGCTGTGCACCGAGGGGTTTGCCGGCATTGCATCTTTGAAGCACTTTTTGTCCACGCTCTTGGTGCATGTGTCGTGTATAGCAACATACTCTCACAAGTAGCATATATTGTATCTAATGCTCTACTTGATCCTGTTGGGGATCTTGTGCTGGAGAAAGATCATCCTTCTCTGAATGGATAGTCCTCTCTGAAAGCCACTGGGATGACAACTCCTGATTTGGAGGTGCTCTGGACTGGTTATAAGGACCAGCATGTCTCCTGGTGTGCTGCTGTGTCCCTTCTCTTTCCCATTCCTCTCTGAATGAAGCTCTCCCTGTTATTTGTCATTAGTAGATAATTAAATAATCAAGTCCTGGCTGTCAGTCTAGTGTCTTCTGTTAAAGACCAGATCTTTTTTTTTGTGGCAGGATAACAAGGAAGAGACCATGTTTCCGTGACCAGAGAAGGTTTTGCATTATGCACAGTAAAACATAAGTTGTGGAGTTTTGTTGCGCTTTCCACTAGAGATTGTCAGCGATTTCCTCCCTCACTGTTAACTTTAGTTTTAAAGCTATGGTGATATTAAACACTCTCCAACTCCATGTGACAGACAATGGCAATAAAGCTAGTCAACCCCAAAGGCTTAACCATAAAAATGTGTGGATGCTGCTTGTGCTTCAGCAGATCAGCTGCTACAGGGGAAGGATGTGCCTGAAAATCAACCTGATTTTGTAGACCTAGACACCAGAAATCAAAAAGCTCAGTTTTTTGGTCTCTTTTTTTTTTTTGTGAGTGTGGGTGTTTTGTTGTTGTTTTGTTGTTGTGGTTTTTTTTTGTTTTTTCCTGTTTTGCTGTTGCTCCTTTCCAATGGTGCTGCAGTGCAGTACAACTAGCATCGTGCTGGCTCTTGCCATTGCTGTGGTGCTGGTAGTGTCTGGCTCTGTACTTCACTCCTGAAATGCTGTGCAGGGGTGTGACCCCAGTGCTGGGACCTGCCAGAAATGCCTTTCCATGCCATGGCGTGTGGTGGAGGGGAGAGGGAAAGTGTGTAGCTGCAGGAGCAGACACATCTCATCCCATGTGGGCTCTCGTGCCTCTTTCGGGGCGTTGGGAAGTGGAATCGAGGGCCCTCATTTACCCTTCCCTTGCTTCTTCCAACTGCACAGAAGCAGAAGGGCTTTACCCCTCTTGTTTTCCCCTGTGTGCATCCTCCTTTTTTTTTTTCCTCCTGTTTTCCTACCTCTGAATCCAACTTTTCATGCAATTAGGGGTGTGTGGGCAGGAAAAACACTGGGGGGTTGAATTATGGTAACCTTTGTGCTGGGGAAATGCCATGTTTTCCTCTCTAAATGTGATGGACAAAAGGGTGGCACCCTTTGGCATCCAGAGAGAGTTTGGTCTAGCTACAGAAATTTATTTAATGAAACCCTTGTTTTCTTTCAGGGGCTTTTCCCACCAGGTCAAGGAGCCACGATTGGGGTTGACTTTATGATTAAAACTGTGGAGATAAATGGTGAAAAAGTAAAGGTAGGAGCCTAATGTTTTTAAGTGTAAACTCATGTGGCAGTACCACAGCTGAGGTTTCTTGCTGTAGCCCTCCTGCTGCTGGAAGACTCATGGGGAAACACAGGGCTCTCGGGCAATGCTGCATCTAACAGTCTTTGTGCCCTTCTCCCCAATTACCATCAGGTTCATAGCAGTGAACCTACTCTAAGGGAGAAAATGGAAAAGGGAGATCTTGCAAAACTCTGTCCTTGCTTAGGGGACACTAAGATTATGCCTGTTTGGGGTTGAGGAAGTGCATAAAAGTTATTCAGTGCAGCTTCTGCTCACAGCATTTCTGGTAAGCAGAAATCTGTTGCATTCCCACTGGGATATGTTTGATGAAGGTCTTCTGTGAGTTCCCAAAACAGCTGTTGGGGAGAGCAAGCTTCTGGACTTGTGACTCTGCACAGCAAAGGCTCATCTTCCACTTCTGCTGACTTACGAATATGGGAGAAGCAGAGATGGTCACAATACTGGTGCTTCAGTATTGGATTGAGAAGGGCAATGTCCTCCATATTAACTCCTTTACCCTCTAAAATAGGTTGGTTTCAACCAAACTGCTGCTGGGGAACTGTCCTTATCCTGTGCTATCTCTCAAACTGAGCCTGAACATCACTCGGTAGAGAGCTAATTTGCCTGGGCCAAAACACACCAGGGACCAATCTCACATTTAATGGGATCTATGACTGGGTTACAGCACTTAGATGTTGGCTGATGCTGCTTCATTCATTAGGAAAAATTTTGGTAGAGCTACTGTGGTATCCAAGAGGTGGGAGAAGAGTATGGTTATCTGAGCCTCTAAGATCAAGGTGTCCAGGATCCATAAGTTGCTCCTGGAGTTATTCTGCCTATATGAAATCTAGGGGCATCAAATTGAAAAGCAGTGTTGTTTTTTTCCCCTTGCTGCCTTCATCAACTCTAGTAGAGAGCAAATGAGAGAGTGACAGCAGTGTGACAGCAGCTGGATTGAGATCCAGTTTTAAGCTTGTATAATTGGTGGGATGGAAACAGTCAGTGGACTTGTGCAGATTTTCAGTGCTGGGTTTTTTTTAACCTGTATTTCAGCACAGAGGGGCTTTAAAAATTAAAATCAGATGATGTATTCCTAAGTTTAGGACAGACTTTAAAAGCCACAATGAAGTCAGCAGGCTGCCACCCCACTGTGTGAGAAGCTGTACAAACCTATAGCAAGTGATGGTCCTTGACCAGAAGACCTTCCAGCCTGAGCAGGTGAAGGACAAGAAGTGTAAATACCTTCCCCCGATAAAGATGGAGTTAATAGTCAGCAAATTGCTGTGTAAGTGGGATAGAGTAGCAGGCAGCAAAGCGTCGAGGATCACATATAGCCCCTGTGGTGCTGGTGCTTAGTTCAGTGGTCATGATGCTCAGTAGTAGGCATCTGGTACAGCAGCGTTGGCCAGGGCATGGATGATCCTTGTCCAGGCTTCTCTGACAGCAGAGATGCTTCTTCAGCCAAAAGCAGCTGCAGTGGAGCAGCTTGGAGGATCTAAGTTGGTAAATGGCTTAAGTACTGCAAGATGGAGTGAATTTTTTTTTTTGCACTTTATATACTTGGCTTAAAGTTGTTTCAAGATTGTCCTGGTCAGGGGAGGAAGAAAAGCAGTCTTGAAGATGAATTCCATTCAGTTCAGGCGCCTCTCCTTTGCAAGCATCTGGTTCCCTGTCAAGTACAGAAGGAGCCTTAAGAACATCACTTGTATCTGAGGTCTGCTTTTTGAACAGATGAACTCACCCTAGAGATTTGTCTACTTTTAAGTTATTGCTCCCATGACATAATCCTATTTTAAGACTGTCTTGGACTGAGGATGCAAACTCGTTAAAAGAATGTTTGGGGGAGTTGTGCCAGTGTGGACTATCTTGGGGTAAGGACGGTTCAGGGAAGTTCTACAAGCTGAATGAAAACTTGTCAGGGTGGTAAGCCCCTGATGACCTGCAAAGATCTGATGAACGTACAAGTGTCCACCAAACCAGTTCAGTCACCTTGGGGCTGGCTTGTGCTTCACAGAGCTTTAGCAAGTGGTGGCTGGTGTAGCAGCTGTATTTCACAGAGCAAATAATAAATTGTTAAATCAGTCCTTCTCCTGACCCCACTAGTGAAGTAGATTGGAGTTGCTGGAGCTCATCCACAATGGCCAAGCATGGAAGGAAGCTTAGTAAGATATGTTTGGGCATTTGGATGAGCTTTCTGGAATATGAAAGGCAAATGGATTTCTTTCAGGGAGTGCACTCGTAGCTGAAACTTTTTGAGTGAGCCGTGCTAGTGAGAATAAACACTTAATGAGCGGAAAAAGCATGAATGTGTCAAAATAGAGAGCAATAAAAATGACATTTCAGTCAAGAGAGTCACTTTTCTGACTGTTAGCTCATTTAACAGTGCTCAAACCATGACTACCCTTCTGTGCCAGGCAGTGACTCCTGCATGTCTGCTGGGATCCAGGGTGAGAGAGCAGAGCTGTTTACTGGGAAGGTTTTCAGACTTGAAAATAAAATTACATATTTCTGAGGAGAAATGCTTTCCTGCTTTCAAAGTTGCATTTGAAAGTCTGTAGAGAGGGACTTGCTAGCATGAAAGCTGTGTGCAAGCTATATAAGATATGAGTAGCTACTAAAGCTCCACGGCAGACGAGCTGAGACAGCACTGTGCAGTTGAGGGGGCTTTTGATCTGCCCGGCCTTTCCTAATAAAGCACAGAATATGTACAACATGAAAAGGCTACACAAATTCAAGCTGAGTAGATAGCAGTTGTCATGCTGGTCAAAGCTCAGCATCCTCAGTGCTGCAGAGGGCTTTTCTATATGGACCTGTGACTTTACTGTACTTGGTGGAAATGTTTGTATGCATAAAGCTAAATGTAAGTGCGAATGTTGGGAGAGCAGGAAGCATCAGCTGGCTCTAAGCAAATAAACCTCTAGATTTTCTGCAGACCGACTGAGGCACTGTCCCTTGGTTCCTCTGGGGGTGGGGGGTGGGAGGGAAGTTACAAATAAAATGGTTGCTGTGAAATATTTTCTTTGGCAGAAATAATCAGTGCAGTGAGGTAAGATGTGCATTTTGTGTGCAGGAAGAGTTTATCAGTGGCTGTAAGGCTGGGGGCTTTTCACTGCCTTCTGCACCCAGCTCACCGGTAGACTCATGGTTGCAGATGGTAAGAAACCTTCTCCCCCAGGGCAATCCCTTTTGCTTTCAATGTCTGTTATTTTTAAAGTGGTGGAAGAATGTATTCATGTCAAGTTTCTATCAGCTTGGAGATCTTTTCAATAAATGCGAAATACATACAAGCTGGAGTTAACCAGTAGACCAGTCAGTAAATGTTTTTTTTCCAGGAAAACAGCCAAGCAACAGCAAAATTATCTGTATTTTTCCATATGCCAGAGTTTGGAGACTGGTCTGTTTTAACGGGGACTCATTCATTATCTGAATTTCATGTGCAAGTAATATCACTTATGGTTTTGTCTGTCACTTAATTGCCAGTGCTAGGTTCAGCCATTTCAGTACAGCTATGCCAAGAGATAAAGCACAAAGGTGCCCAGGAGCTGTGAGCCGACCACAAATTGCTTTCTATGCAAAAAATGGTTTGTGTTTTTTTTTTTTTTTTCCAAATCATACCCCGCTTCTAAAAGCTGCTACTGGGAGCTCTCATTTCAAACTAACACATTTATGATGAGTAGCTGGCGTAGTTTGACTTTGGAACTGGGCAAGAATAAGGTTTTCTCTGTTACAGGGTGCTGAATATATGGAAAAAAATTTCAAATACTTTACCTTTGTCTTCCCAAGGTACACAGGATTCTGGCTAGAAATCACCACTTCACATAATTAATTCCAGGGAGTGGTGCTTTAAAAAAAACCAGTAAACCAAACACAAAAGCTGAAGCAGAGAAGTACTCTTTTATGTTTAAATGTTTTAATTTTGGATATTTGTTTCTTTGACTGCCTTTTTGAAGAACTGAGGTTTTAATGACCCACCAAAAACTATCAGATGGTCAAATTATAAAAACCAGTATGAGTTTAGTTTGTATTGGGAAATGTATGTTGTTTTCCCGGACCCAGAGGGTTTGACAGACACTCATGACCTCGTTGATATAGTTAAGGACATGTCAACCAGTTCTGCATGTTGGGAAAGCAGTCCTTTGATCAGCCTTCAGCTGAGCTCACTGTTCAATCCTGTGGTTTCAAGCCACCAGTGCATCATCTCAGGATACCTATAACTAGCTTTGGGAGCTCAAGGAGAGGCTTTATTATTCCTTCTTGGGATGGATGCTGCTGTTGGTTGGACTTCAGGGGCAGGAGAAGTGACTTTCTCCCTCCTGCATTGTAACTCCAAGCCAGCAGCAATGTCCAAAGCAGAGGTTGATGCTAGAAGTCGCATGAAAGGGGAAGTCATCTGCTGTGCCAGGTGACTTTGTGCATTGCATTTCAATCCACAAGTGCAGGAACAGAAACAAAAAATACTGGGGGAGGAGAAGCCAAAGGGGAGAAGAGCTAAGTGCTTTCCCAGCATTGGCTCTACCCTGAAGGAGTTTTTTAAGTCAAGAGTGCTGCTATCAAATAAAAAAGTTAATTTTTTTTTTTTGATCTTTCCTTTTTACCACTCTTCCTTGTTATGCCAAAAGCTGCAGATCTGGGACACGGCAGGACAAGAACGATTCCGATCCATCACGCAGAGTTACTACCGCAGCGCTAACGCGTTAATCTTGACCTATGACATCACCTGCGAAGAATCCTTCCGGTGCCTCCCCGAGTGGCTGCGAGAAATTGAGCAGTATGCTAGCAATAAGGTCATAACCGTGCTAGTGGGTAAGTCACCATTATCCCTAGTGGGGTGATGTGATGAGGGGGTGAGCTGTGCTTGTTGAGGGGTTGGTGGCAGGTGGAGGTGTTAGCAGTGGAAAAACGTGGCATCTGTGTGAATTGGTGGTGCAGGATGTTCAAAATGGTGCAGCAGATCTTGTTGCCAACAAGAGTTGGAACTGCAGATGGGTGCAGCTGGTGCCTTACATCCAGTGCTTGGACTGTTTCTTCTGTAGATAACCCCAAGGTGCTGATGATAATGTTCAGGATACCACAGGCACTTCTCGAAGTGTGGTCCTGTCTCAGGCCTAAGGCTATTGCATGCAGAAGTGGATACTCCTCACCAATTGGTCCCATATGGAACTAAAATGTTGATGGTGCAGCTACCAGTTGAGCTAAGAATAGAGCAGTTTCCCTTGTGACTCCCAGCTAGGCTGTCTACAAATACATAAGGTCTGCTCAAGTTGGGGTTGCCTCTGTGTTGCTGTACCCCATAGCTGTGGGACAGTCAAAGCCTTGTCTTGAGTGGGTCAGGATCTGTGAACCAGATCAGGATGTGATGGCTGTGTGGATCATAGCATTCATAGGTGGGACAAAGATGGAAAACAGGACATTTTTGCATGGATTTTAGGGAAACTAAGAATAAACAACTGAATGCTGTATCAATCTGGAGATCTTCAACTCGAGCTAAAGCAAACCTCAGGCCATCTGTCTGCTGCAAGCATGGTGAATGTTATTTTGCTTAGCTGTGCTTTTTCATGCTCTGCTTTCAGCATATGTAGTCAGGACTTGGCTTTCAAAGGCCTAAGAGTATATAAAGAACAATGGAAAAATAACTTGGGGAAAGACAGAAAGTTTTATGCCGCAGTGTTGATATCACCTTTAATGGTTTGCTGCTTAAACAAAAAAAATCTAGAGGATTGTAAAATGTGTTTAAGGTGGCTTTAACAATCTTCTGAGCTTCCCGTGCCTCAGTGGTATTGCAAGTGAGCCCTTGGATTTACAGAGGTTCCATACAAGGAACTCGTTATACTTCATGAGAAGGGTATGATATGTATACAAATGGTGCAGAAATAATTAATATGTGACTAACAAATGTATATGTGACATTTTCTTAGAAAGCATAAGTTAATTATCAACATCTACAGCAAAAAATATAAATGTTAGCAACCATACCATGCACTTTAAAGATGGTGACACTCATAAACGTGTTGGGGGATAATTTGTTTAGAAAGGTAACTTCAGTGTATAAAGCAGGTCCTAGAAACTGCTTTATCAGCAAAGAAAGGGGATCTCAGATGAGAGGAGGGCAATGAGATGTGGCTTGCCAGTGGAAGTGCAGTTTTTTCCTCCCATTATTCGTCACAAAATTGCTGATAGAAGTGAGGCCAGGAGATGTTTCCTCCTGAACCTGCCAGCTCTCTGGGCACAACTCCCTGTTATTGCAGGTCCCGGTCTGTTATCTTCATTGTAAGATTAATTAATGGCAGAAACATCAAGTTTGAAGTGAAGTGGCTGGTAATAGGTTATAATCATATCAGACACTTGCTTGCGGCTTTAATCAACTCTCTACTAAATTGAGCTCTCTGAAGGAAGGGGCTGGTTTTCTGTTCCACCTTGCTCTGCAAGTGCTCCCCAAGCCTATCCCTCTTTCAGCCTCAACAGTCAGATCCTTCACAGAAATACTGAAATAGGAAAGCTGCCTTCCATGCCAGGCTTCTTTTAGAGCTTGTAATGACATGAGGAATACCACATTTAGTGTCTCATATGCCATAATTGACATTTTAAGTGCTCCTCAGAGCAAGAACAGGAGAATTTTCAATAGATATTAAAATGGATATCCCTTCATGTTGGTTGATAGCAGCAAACAAATGAACTGTTGTTAAATTAAAGATAACTGACTTGGATGTTCAGAGGGCATATTCCATTAAATGAGCTGATATTAAATGAACTTGGTCACATGTATCAGGGAATCCATTATGTGGAGGGGAGAGCAAGCACTATGAGTTTCTCATCAAAGCTACTGTCCATACATATATACAACACCAAACTCTTCTTTATCCCTTGTCAGCTTCTGTTTCTTTTGTTTGTAAGTCAAATTAATTCCTTTTCTAAACTATGTTATCAATGCAGGTAATAAGATTGATTTAGCCGATAAGAGAGAAGTCTCCCAGCAAAGAGCTGCAGAGTTTTCTGAAGCACAGGACATGTACTATCTGGAAACCTCTGCAAAAGAATCGGATAATGTGGAAAAACTCTTCCTGGACTTGGCTTGTCGGTTGATCAGCGAGGCACGACAGAATGCTCTTGTGAACAATGTCTCATCCCCCTTACCAGGAGAGGGGAAAAGTATCAGCTACTTGACTTGCTGTAATTTTAATTAAAGAACTGGTATGTGATTCCCCCTTCCACCATGGGCCAAGAAGATTTGGGGTTTTTGCTGGGATTTACCTACTCGAAGGGAATTCCTGTCATTTTGACCCATCTGACTTACCCTCAGTCAGCTTACAGACCTGGAAGTGTGGCAGGCTGACAGCTCCAGCTGCATGGCAACATAGCAGGATATGACATGGTTTAAATTCATTTTTCTTCCACTCTCTGGAGTGGTTTAGGAAAAGTTGCACAAATGCTCCATGTAACGCAGAACGTGAGCTGTTGTGTTTACTTCTGTGGGAGACCAGAGCAGCCTCTCCTGAAGAAGATATTGAAGAGATGAAAATCTCACTTACAGAACAATGTGTTTGATCCTTTTTAAAATAATCAAACAAACAAACAAAACCCCAAAAACAACAGAAAAAGCAAACCCAATTAACACTGACCCTGGACTACAGTGGCAATCTTCTGGGCTGCCAGAGAGTGGGCTCTAAAGACATGTACATAGCGTCTGCCCATGCGTCTTCATAGAGGACTGGTGTTTGAAGTAGTGTTATGTCTCTCATCTACAGGCACTTTCATGAACATGGAATTAAAAAAGACAAGTTACGTATATAAACATCTTCAAGATTTAAGAAGACATGGATACAGCTCAGTTGCTCCCTTTGGTGCTAGCAGTTCAGCAAATATTCCATAGAGCAGATATAGTCTTACTGTTACTGTCCTCTGAATGTGTAACTTAAACTGGTTAGGAAAAAAACACTAATCAGCACTGTTCATGAAAATAAAATAATAAAAAAAAAATCTCGTTACCTCTTTTTCTAGGCCTGAACATAGTGGGAAAGAACTGTGCTTCTTTGATATCCAGCACAGGATAAAAGGACTTTCCAGAAATAAAAAAAAAACCCAAACAGAATGTTAACAGTTCCTCCTCTAATTACTAGTGTCCTAATGTGAAATATGAGCCTTGGGAAAGATTATTGATGGAGCTGGGAAAAAAGCACACCAGACATGACCAAAATCTTGTGTGTGCATGGATTGTGTATAAGGGTGCAAAGAGGGCACAGTTTGAAGTGGCAGTCTGCAATACATGCGGCTTAAAAGTAAAGCTTGTAGATACGTTTTGTGTTGAAAGGCAAGTGGAGAATTTTGTAGAGGTTTTTTTTTTTTTTATGCCAAGTGGAAATAGCAACAGGTTGCAAGTGGTATCATTCTGTGTCTGACCCATCCAGTGCTCGCCTTGTGGAACTGCTCTCCAGGATGCTCTTGAAGATACGTTCTTGGCATCCAGTCTTTGCTAGAGTAGCTTTCAGGTTCAAGGCGGTAGAGTCACTCAATTTATTTGATTCTTTGTACTCTTAATCCCAGACTCTGCTGTATGTGTAACTGTTTAGGCAATTTCTTTCTACAAAACCCATGGAGTGAAAGCACTTGGGGTTTGTGATGTTATTACACCTCTAGTGCCATATGAGAATAATGCATTGCCAATTTACATGTTAATGTCAAAGTGAAATTGGAAGACATTGAATGTGCACATGAAAAATGATATTTAGAAGTTTGAGTTCAATTTAGTTAATATGGATAAATCTCTCCTGGCAACTACATGGCTGTGATATGCTGTAACTTAATTTAATATTAATTGACTTTTACTGATGACTATAACAGAGCTTTTTGTATTGACATGAAAAGCTGCCAGTGAGTACCTCTTGAAAAGAATAATAATTAAAAAAAAAAAAAGGCACTCTAAAATGCATTTTTACTTTTTCATGGGAAGACTTCTTTGGGCTGTATCATGTTGTGTCTTTGATCTGTAATGGGGGTCTGACTCTGTGTCAAAGAGAGGGGGGATCAATGTGTCATATGTCCATTTCTAATGCTTTCTTGCTATGTTTTAGGTCACTTTTTTCTTTTGTGACTGGTGGTAAAAAGGAAGATACAGAAATTGTGATATGAAGCTTGTTTGTCCTTTAGGCAATACTTAGTAAAGAAGTTCCATAAGTGTGAGATGTTGGAGGATGTCATCTTTTCAGTCTCTGCTTATGGTATAATCCAGAGGATTTAGAAATCTGTGGGAGTCAGTGGCTTCTTCTGTGCTAGACCGTGTGGTACAGTCTGTGCTGAAGAGCAGTGTCTTTCCTGGGCATTTCCCAGATTGCCAAGTGTGGCCTCATTTGAGTTTATGAAGGCCACCCAACTCCGAGACAGATGATTCTGCACAGCTTTTAGGTAATTGTTTAGAGCAAGGCTCAGGGTGTTACATGTAAGGTAACACTCAAGTTAAAAATCAATACTATGTATATTTAATTTGTAAAGCTCTTACTCTCCAGATGCTGGACTTGTCTGTGTATCATTGATAACAAATAGGGCAGGGCTGTTTGATCCAGTAATTCAAGGATGAAGGAGACTGTCCACTAAAACAACTGTGGGTTCCTCAGCTGCATTTCCAAAAGCATCAAAGTTGGGCCGGTACTTTTTATTCTTGCTATCGCTATAAATGCATTTTAAAGTGCTGCTTCCATCACTTCTGGAGGTTGAGCTCTAACACATTATCATGACTGAACAAGCTGAACTGGTCAAATAGCAGAAATGGCTAACTTTATTTTCTTGGGTGTTCACTCTGAGGTTTTTAGAAGGCTAAGTCTTTTTCCAGTGTTTTCCTAACCTGTAGGTGACTGTTTTGAAGACTAGCTGCCTATTAGCAACCTTGAAGCGTTGGTTCTTTTCATTGCTAGCGCATCTCCTTCATGTAAAGACTCAATTTACAATGATGAGGTTTTGTGGTGGGGTGGAGTGCTAGAGCTGGGCTAGTGTTAGTGAACTATCTGACTTCTCCAGGGACAAATCTGAACTGATTCCTTTCAAGGTTTATTCTGCATAGACTTAAAAAGTTGAAAGGAAACAATGGTGGCATGTGCAACATTTTTATAAGGTCATAAGCCAAAGCTGTAGTTTGAAACTGTCCTCTATCTGCAGTTGACAAACACGCTACCTGTTGAAGAAATTGTATTTTATTGTAGTAACTCCTGCAAAGGAGTTATTTTAGTACACCTTTGAGTATCTCCCTAGTGCATACAACCCACCTCTCCTTGTCGAATTGAGGGTTTATTTTCTCTTCTACAGTCTACTCTACTGCTGAAGGCTTCTCAACCAGAAAAGGAGCTTTATCTAGACTGCTGATAGAAACTTAGTGCTGTGGCACAGTGATCAAAGCCTTGAAAAATATAAAGAGATTGGGGAAAAAAAAATAAATCTACAAATCCCAATTATCTGACAATCAGCTCTTCAGCTATGGCCAGTACCTTGCTAGAGGAGTGGATTTTTGAGAGAGCCTTGAAAGCCTTGTGATGCTTGCTGGGTCCAGTGTCCAAAAGCAATGCAGAATTGATATAATAGACCCAAATTTGGCTGGAAATTTTCTCAGTTATCAAGACAGCAAAGCATTGCTCGATTTGGATGTGTTTTCAGGGTCGTGTATTCACTTCCATGGAGGGATCTTATTTCTGGAGGAGTATTAATTTTTATAGTAGTAGTCCTATAAGGAAGCCTTTTCTTGACATTTTTAGCAGAATGAACTACCAGCAGAATCCAATACTGGGTGGTCAACAGATGCTTGCTTTATCTAGCAATCCTGTTTGCAGAGATTACTAAAAGCATCTCCTGAAAACTGGATGGTCTAAACTCTCTTTACCAGTTCAGCCACCAATTCAGTCAGGCTGAACTTTGGCAAACCACCCAACGTTCTGTGCTTCAGGTCACTGTATGTGAAGTACTTGCTGGTATTTTGCATTGGGTATTTACATGGCAAGTTTGCTGGAACAAGGGATGATTTACTTCTATTCCTTTGTGTTCCCCATGAAAGACAAAGTGCTAGAAACAAACCAACCAACCAAAACCAAAACCCCAACCCTTCAGGTCAAAGTTCTAATGGAAAAAGTGAAATTATGAACTCTGCAAAGAGGGGGACACTCTGTGATTCTTCCAACATCTAACACTGAAGTCCTGCTTTGATTGGCAGGTAAGTTACTTGAACATGCGGTCAGATACGTGTTTGTGCTGAATGCTAAATGGCTTTGTGATCACTATTTAATGAAAACCACATGTGGTATTGTCAGGCAAGGTACTTTGTTCTTTGTTGGAGAACACATGAAACAGCCCTTAAAATCTGACAGCTTGCTGGTGCTGTTTGTGTTTTTGGAAATAGTTATATTGGTAGCAGTTGGCTCCTGCTAGTCTAGGTTTGGCAGTTAATGGCTATTGAATTCCTTCAGCATCAATAATAACAGCAGCAGACCGAGGCTGACACGGTGATTTGGAAAGATGGAAAGTTGAAATTAGTGATGCAGAAGCATGGTGGGTGTACACACATGGGACAACTGGCTTTCCTGAGCTTTTGCTGACAAGGGATACAATTAATTCTAGTCAGTCACACTGGGTTTTGCCTTGTTCGTTATCCCTAAGGACTGCTATTTGTTCAGCTGCTTTTCCACTTGTCTTCTCTTTTCATTATGAAAAACTGTCTATAAATCAGGCTGAGATGTTGAGCTGGCACAATGTCTGTAGTCAGACTGAATTCAGTTGGTAAATGGGTTAAATTCTCCAGCTATCAAAATAGGCTGAGCAAACATGCAAGATGCATTGCCCTTTGGAGACCTGCAATGCCATTGTGGTTTGATATGGCTGGCAACACCGTCACAGAAACCCTCTCCTGGCTGTAGGGCAGACTGAGAGCTACAGCCCTTTGTCCAATGGGACAGTTGATTGTGTGGAGCAGAAAATGTGAAGTAAAGAGAGAGTTCTACTCAGGGTTTCCCATCCTCTTACAAAAACACATCCATGGCTTAGATTTTGATTGTTCTGGACGTCAGTTGAGGGATGCTTTGAATTTGAGTGCTATCTGAAACTCTTAGGCATTCTTTTGCTTTCAGTATCAAAGCACCCAATATCCTTATAAGGGTTGCCCCTGCCAACAAAGACCTTTTTGAGTGAATTTGGTTAGAAAAAGGTGTTTCTAGAGGACACTTTATGAATTCCTAGTGAGCAAGTATGGAAACTCTTGTAATGTTGAAGTACGTAAGGGCTCACCAGAAAACCCACTGAAGCCAAAGGAAATACTGTAATCAGCTCCAGAAGTGAAAACCCTGTGGAAGATGTTAATATAAAAATGTTTTCTTCCTCTGTTTATAAACTTCATTTGCTTACCAGAATAACTTTGGCTCTTGACACCACTCTTTTCCCTTGCATGCTGTTGAATTTCTCTCGTCTATCCTCTTGTTGCTGTAGGTAATAATTGTTTAGTTACTGTTCACAAGCAGCACAGGATCATCATTTTGAAGGACAGTGACCTCGTCTTATGACGATGAGTGGTGGGGAAACACTAGCTTCATTTCCTACAAGCAAGTAGTGCATCCTAAGCAAAGCAGCCTCAGCTGGAACTGGTCATGTCTTTGAAATGTGATCATCCACTTGAGCTGTAGTTAAATGTACCATAAAGGTTACAGATCTCGCATCTGCCTCAGTTCAGGATTTATCTTGGCTAGGAAAATAGACAACAGGGTAATTGTGCTGATGGTGATGCAAGGCTCCCAAAGTAGCCTGTTGCGTTGCTCTGACTTACCTCGCTAATCACCACCTCGTTAAACCGACCTAAAGTCTCTTTGCTGTACTGTACTATATCCAGCTGAGAGAGATTGCTGGCTGTCATCACCCAGGGATGCCATCACACCCTTTCCCTTTGTGTGAATGAGCTGCAACTTAAACCAGAAGTAAAAACTATGCCATGTGAGTTGAGAGTGGTTTGGTTTTTTCCCAAATGGGAGCCACAGATAGACAGTAAAAACATTGTTTCTAATGCATGCCCCTCCAAATAAAGTCAACTGGGTAACTGGGAAAATATAACCCTGATGCAGCAGAAACTGAGATGGCAGTGAGTGTAGTTTAGGCTGTAAATGTTGCCAGTAAAAAAATTAGACTGGTTTTAAGAGTATAAAGCAGTTAACAGCTCAGTTCATCTGCCCGGATAAACAGGAGCTTGTTGTACTGTACTCAGAGATTGTCTCTGCACATGAATAACAAGCTATTACCACTTCCTAGATATGATCACATTTGTTGAACCAGTTATCCTTTTCCAGCAGGCTCAGAAGATAATTTTAGTTCTGGTTAATGCTACAATTAAGAAGCAGGTGCCACCTTTTGCTTTTTCCACTTCTGCTTGTCTTTGGGTAATGTTCCCAAGGACATGCATACTTTTGAGTGCAGTATGGTGGAGTCCTGGCTGAGCATCTTCTGGAGTCCAGCCCTGGTCCACAGGCACCTGCCATGGCCAAAATCTGTGTCAGTTGTGGTTTTAGCTGTGCATGGCTCCCTTGGAGACAGAGGATGCTAAAAGTACTCGTGCTTTCATGGGCAGCAGTCAAAGGCTCTGGTGTGTCTGGTGTCACATGAATGCAAACCTCAGATCTTTTCAAAGCTTGATTCCTCTAGCACCTTTCATCCATGAATCTGCTCCTTCCTAGTACTGCTCATGCTTCAAGCATGGTGGAGGTCTCAGAACGGATATGGTCCTGATTGCATGAGCCACTGGACCGGACTTCTGCTTTAGCTAAAAGGAAGAGGATCTGTGGGTTGTCATCTATGCCACCTTGAGTTTCTTACTATGAACACAAACCTAACTAATGCAGTAAGCTCATTCTTGACCAGGGTATCCTGCAAGGAATGTTTCCCTTATGGGGCCAGTAGAAGAGATTCAGATTTTAAGAATCAGTGGGGGGGTTGGTGCAAGTGAGTAAATCTCTAATGAGCAGGTGGGTGCTGCTTTCTATCCAGGGAGACTTACGGCCACATGGAAGAGGAGAGTCATTGTGAGCTGTCTCTTGGGTGCCATTGTGAATATCTCCGAGGGCCTGGATTGCATCATGTAATGAGCTGCATGTAATGGCTGCAGTGTCCCCAGCAGTCAAACCTTTATGGAGGGGGAAGCAGAGGGCCGGGGGGAGGCAGTTTTGACATTTTAATGGAGTGAAAATAAAATGTTTGGTCTATGATGGGGAGAGATGTTGTGATTTCAGGCCCTGCCATTGCCTTAACTCTTGCAGCCTGTTGGGAAGAAAGCCTTATTGCTGGCCCCCATGTGAAGTCAGCACTGAAGGAGAAAAACTAACTTGTTAAGCCAGTGTTTTGGGGGCCGTTTGATGAGAGTATGGAGGAAGACCAGTGCTTGTTGCTATACTGGTTTGGAGTGACAAGTACAGTTCTGGATATCAGAGAAGTAGTTTAAAACTTGCCATAGTTCTTAGCATAATAAGATGCACTGCAGATATGTTACATTCATTTTATTCCTCACAGCTGTTTACAAAGGGGAAAAAAAAATAAATCTGAGATTGGAGCAGCTGCAGTCACTCAGCTGTCAATATAGGACAAGGCTCTTTCTGCTCCTCTTTTATTTCCACTTCACTCTGTTCTGCTGCACATATTTGGCTGTTCTGTGAATTTGCAGATCATGAGGTTGTTTTTTTTTTTCTTCAAACTGCCTTTGATCTATACAGAAAGACTCACACAGCTCTCATTTTAATTCATTAATACTTTGAGCAGGCATTTTAATTTTATGTTTACTGGCTTGTTCCCTTTGTAATGTTATCTAACTGACAAGTTCATCATGCTCTGCATTACCTTTAGGTTTTTGAGTCTAAAACGTTTCCTCTCTTCTGAAAACCATGATCACTTTTAGAGATGTTATAAAGTCATCTTTATTTCCTCAGGAGAAAACCTGAACTGCTCTCAGCTTTGATTAGTAACAAATCAATATTGAAGCACATGATTTTTTTTTTTTTTACAGACAGCATGAACAAAGTATGTTTCATACCATCAAGTGTAGTTTGAACTGTAGTTTAAAAACCTGCTTAAGCATTAAAAGCAACATTTTGTTTGCAACTTCCATACCAGGGAAGTCACAGCATTAAAGGAATTTCCTGGCTTAGAGTGTTTTTGGGTTTTTTTTCCCCCACCAAGGTCTTTTCCCCGACAATTGTGAATTTAGCACAATGTACAGAATTTTAGCGAGAACTCTGGTTCCTAAACATGTGGCCAGAAGGGTGAGGAGAGGATGTGTTTCTTGTTAATCAAGCACAACCATTTCAATGGTGGACATGCACTACAGCTGGTCAGACCATTGATCTCAATCAGTTGCTGGGGTGGTGCTGTCTTTGGGAAGGGTATAGGTGTTAGCAAATTGCCAAACTGTGAATCATTGACTGTCAGAAGCATTTGGCTTGTTTTTTTTTTTTTTTTTTTTTTAAGTTCTTGTGGTCAAGCGTGGTACAGTGGGGTTGAGAAAGGAATGTATTTTGGATGACCAGGATGATGAATGTATGATGCTTCATGTTTATTTGTAATGTCCTTTTTTATACTTAGAAATTGCTTACATATGTATCTGTATGTAAATAAATGTTTAATCCTTTCCACTTGGTGTTTAAAGTTTCTGATTTGAACTGCAAAGCGAAGTTGCCTTAAAAATGTGTACAAGACAGATTCACTTGACATGATTTAATATCAGACCAACAAATGTATGGCTGCTAAGGCTTTTCTGCTTGGGTTGATCATATTAAGGTTCTTATAGTATTGGGACCTCAAAAGAAGAGCAGAAGTAGAACTGCTGTCCATGGGAACAGAAGGAAAAAAAATATTGAAAACAAGAGAGATCATGGAAGTTGGAAATGCCACAGCAATGCCGGTATCAGTCACTAGAGGGTGGTCTTTGACAGAGGTACCATCTTCATTCACCGTCATTGCAAACCTGTAGCTGGTTAAACTCTTGTCCTAGAAAGATGCTAGGTTAGTGTTGGATGATGCCCTTGGCTCGGGGTTTTTTGTCGCAATCCCCCCCTATTTTTTTTTTTTTTTAATGCTAATTCTCTGCAGATTTCATCTTGTTCTTAGAACTCCCCAAGGACCTATCTTTCTAGAATCCTTTTGGACAAGACCTCCTCCTTTAAGTCTTTAGTCTTTTGGTCAGTATATAGTTTGTGCTCTGACTTATTCTGGGGATCAGGTTTCCTCCTCTGTGCTCTGCTCCACATCAAAGATGACTTCTGCTATGACATGTGAAGCTTGAAGACACCACGTGGTTTTTATTGCCTCTTCTGACCTTGAAGCTCCTTGGCTTGCCAAGTGTCTGACATGAGGGCTGGACCATCTGCTCTCTGTTCCCTAGGAAGCTGGCAATTTGAGTCAGTGATGAAACAAAGAGGTATTTCAGGAGGGAAAAGTCCCCGTGTGCTTCAAGGTAGGAACTGGGCAAAGGGAGGGGGAGAAAACATCCATGAAGCTCAGACAGCTTGGGAACTGAGTATTTACTGAAAGTAAGGAAGGCTGGAGTGTGTTGGCTGGAGAAGCCAGAGCAAGTCCTTCCTGGGGAAAGGTAAGGGTCAGGTGAAGCGTGGCAGCTCTTCTTTGCAAGGAGCATGTAACCAGTGGGATGTGCAACCTTCTCCTTGTTCAGCGGTGTAGTAGCAAGGGCACAGCCTGTGCCAGGCTTTGCTAGGGGTAAAAGGATTGCAAGAGTGTGAAGGCTCTCTGCAAAAGGGAACAAACTGCCCTGGGGGAGAAATGCAAGACTGATGGACTACAGGACCAAACCTAAGACAGCTTATTGCCTCTCCTCCATCTTCTCATGTACAAAGTCTTCCTACTGAGCACCTGGGGAGCTGCCCAGGTGATGTGATCTTGCTGACAGAGGCCTGTCACACAACACTACTTTTTGGTCTCACTATGTGTGTACTCGTCTTGCATAAAGCACAGGAAATCTGAGTGCCCTGCACTAGTGTCAAAGGTATTGTGCAGACAGTCCTACCTAAATTTAAAATTTAATCTTGATTTATGGATTTCTGTGCATAGGGAATCAGCCACAAACCCAGTATTGCATTTTCAGGAGTTTTATTACCTTCAAAATTAAATATGCTGAGCTTTACTCTTTTTGTACAAGCTTATAATTATAATCACATCAGCTGGCACCAAAAGCTATTACTTGCTGTAGTGTGTGGATGAATTCACTGCTGAATAAAATCACAAAAATGGACAAAATGTTTCATGTCAGGATGCTGTCACGTGTATGATGTAGAAGTTCTGGCAGTGTTTCAGAGCTAGCTGCATCAGGCCTCTGGTGTATCGTTTGGATCAGGTCTAACCCCCACGATAAAGTGTGTGTTTGGCCAGTTCATCACATGGGAGTGCTTAAAGAGCCAGTGATACTGCAGACTCATATTACAGAGGAGGCTGTAGTGGAAACAATCAATTTTAAGTTCTATTTGTTTGAGAACTGAAGTCTTCAAACCCTTTCAGTACTGCCTTCCCTGCGCTCAGTGGTTTGGCTGTGAGTAATGCTGTCTTTTCCTTTATTTCTTCTACATAAGCTATAAACGTAGATTTGCCACTTGCAGGCAGGCCACATTCCTTACTCCTTTTCCACTGGCCTCTAACATAAATTCATCAAGTAGGATTTTATTTGCAGTAGATACAATCTTTTGAACAGACATAGCATCGGTAAATGCAGGCACAAGCACAGGCTTGTTCACTTGGGCTCACCCTAGAGCCCTGCGCTGTCCTGACCAAAGCAGCCCTGGTGCAGTTCTGGTGCTCTGATTTTCTGTCAAGTGCAGGATTAAAGCTCAGCTGGACAAGCCATCAACAGCATAGAGTATATATGGCTTCTTCCATTGCCATCCTGTCCCTTTGGCTGTGCCAAGAAACCCTACACAGGCATTTGTGCATCCCTTACAGAACAGCATTGCCATGACCTGCTGTGGTGGTTTAGACAGGTGTCACTGGCAGAGCACTTAACAAGTGACTCTACTCACAGGTATGATGCTTGAAGTTACTTTGGTCATCAAATTATGCTATAACTGGATGTTCCTTTTTCTTCTGTTTAGGTCTAGGGTCCAGGGACTACAGGGATCCAGGCTTAGACTTGCAAGAAATATCCTTGACCCTCCTGACAAAACCACCTACTGTTGCAGCATCTTTAAACACCAAGAACTTCTCGGTTGTGCTTGAGTATCTTCCTGAGCAGGACAGCAAGGAGAAAAGATGGTTTGATGGTTAAGATGTTTCACTGATACCCAGAGCTAGGCTCTATGCTCTCTTAACGCTGGTCAGGTCTTTGAACGTCTGCTGCAGTTTTCCTCAACTGTAAGTAGTGAAAAAAAAAATCACCCAACACTGACTGCTGTGGAAAAGCTTCTTTGTAAAGTGAGTTTACGTGTGCAGACTGGGTGCGTAGCCCTGAGGAACTGTTTTCTTTGGTCAGCCTGCAGCTTCAGCACACTTGCACCCTTGGTAGGAGAGGCTGTATCTTCTTAACACCCTGCTCAGCTGCAGAAGCAGCTTGTTTGGTTTGAAATATTCTCCCTCCCATCTCTCAAGGAGAAATGCATTTGATTAGAAGGTGAAGAGCTTAGGGTGGAGACCAAGAAACAGAAAAGGTTTATCTATGGGTTCTGTATGTATGAGCTATGCTAAAATAATGGATAAGGGACAAGGTGGTGAAAGTAAATGCCCTCATATTTCCCTGAGCGTCCTGAAAATAATGAGCAGGTACATAATTATTTTATAGAAGAGATATGAAGGGGCACAAAGATTACAGCTCAAATTCCAAAAGTCTCTTTTTTTTTTTTTTTTTTTTTTTTTTTCCATACATCCCAAGCATGGTTTCCATGAGGCTGTCTTAGGCAGGTGCAGCCTCAACAAGATGGTTTGTGTGCATGTTCCAGAGAGGTGCCTACAGTGAGACCCAGTGAGTGTAAGGTTAAAATAGCCCGTCAGTCACACAAGCCCTTCCAACCCTGACTCCTGACACTGAATAACAACATGTAGTAAGTAAAATACACAGGACAAGCACAAAATGATCCGTTCCCACAATACTCGTCTAACTTGCAGCAACTTCTGCCTCTCAGATTTCTTAAAGCAGAGGTGGTGTCTCTATAACCTGACAGTGCTTTAGTTATCGGTATTGATACAGCCGCTTCCTGGCGTGCAGAGGCCCAAAACTCTTCTGAACAAACACTGAGTCCAGGGCTTAAGTATGCACATCAGAAATGAAGTGAGGGCTCAACCTTAGAAACATAATCACGTCTATCTTGCGGCAGAAAATGAATGAAGTGAACTCTCTGTGTCACCAGTCATGGTGTAAATGGTGCATACTCATTCTATGCCTCAAAAAAAAAAGAAAAAAAAAAAAAGAAAAAATCAGAGCAGATAATCTTAAACCCACTTTTGGTTCTACAAGTCAGCATCTAGAGGCTGATGTGATCCTGTGCCACTAGGTTTCCACATCCTTCTGCAGGACCCGACCCTCAACCTTGCCGCAGCAGCTCCAAGATTTCTCTAGTCAATGATTCCAAATGCAGCTGTGAGTGGGGGATATGGAAGACCCCAAAGCAAGGAGGAGGAAAGACACTGCCTGGATTCTGCCACTAGCAATCTTGAACTTGAAAAAGCCTACAGGAAACCTGGGAGCTGCTACCAACCTCTCAGGATGGTCTCCCTCCACCCAACTCAACCCTGGTATAGGATTCTAAGTGGGCTCAAACACAAGGCTCCCATATGGTATTTGAAATTCTTTGATAAAAACATGGCTCTTATCCACAGAGCGTCATCAGGCAAGAGTCTGGAGTGGACATGGACTCCAGGGCTCTCCTTGTGATGAAAACACTGAAGACTAAAACACTACCTGTACTTGATAAAGTGAGATCTATTAAATACACACACGTACAGAACTTTTATTGCATGTTCTAGAATTAATTTACAATAAAATATAGTAACTGCCAATTCTGCTTTCCCCCATATCTGTGGTACAAAGATCTGAAAATAAACATAATTCATTACAGGAAAACATATTCCATAGGTGTATAAGAAAAAAAAAAAAGTTCAGTAGCCCTTTTATTCTACCAAATCCTTCCCAAAATACTTTAAAAATAATTAAAAAGAATACAGCATAGAAGTATCTTTTTTTTAGTATTTCAGCTTATTGGAAAAAGGGGTCCGTACTTGTAAGAACAAGTCAGGAGACCAGGCACTTGCCCCTTCCAGTACATCCCCTGAAGAATTTGCACTTGAGAGATTTTTTCTTTCCCAGGGGGAACAAGCTTCCAAGACTGTATCATTTAAAATCAAGGCCTTGGTGACACCTGCAGCTACAGGACTTGTTAGAATCCTGGCTGTATCCCCAGGATTTAATCTCTCATTTTGGAGGCCTACATCACTTTCACTGTTTTCTTCACTTTCA
>JAAGNO010021491.1:46831-80941 GCA_033439905.1 Ceryle rudis | reverse complement strand
AGCAGAACGCACCCCGGGGAGCGTCTGCAGCGCCTGTGCGCCGAGAGGGCCTTTCTGCAGGGCGGTACAAAATGCCAGAGTGCTGGGGCAGCTCCCCAGCTGAGCTGTTAAGTAGGAAGGGACTGTCTGCCCGCCACAGGCTGCTACTAGGACATCCCCGGCCCTCCTCTGAGAACATCTTCCAGGAATATTTTTGCGTATTTTTCATCCAGGTTGATTTCGGGCATCAGCTGGGTGAAGTGCAGCACGCCAGTCTGATACAGCGCCACATGCAATCAAACAAGCTCTGCGCTGAGGTGGCAGCGTTCAGCAGCTGTGGCACATATGGCTCTTGAAAGATCCCACCGTTTCTCAACACCAGTACGATCTTTGAAAAGTTACTGACTCATGTTACAAACACTGCCAAGAACAATTGCCCAAGAACGATTATTCAACGGAGGTTTGGGGTTTTTTGTCAAGCAAGCCTTTTCTGATTTAAGGTAAACCATCTCCTCTCAGTTCCCTGTTGAGAAGATGAAAAAGCAGGATGAAGAAAGAGGAATAAAACAATTTTTGTCCCTTTCCGGTGTCTGCACTGGGGACTTCTTAACCTCCCCATGCTTTATACAATGACATAAAATAACTCTCTAACAACTCAAAACGGTACAGGTTTACTGGTGCTCTTGATTTTTATGATTTGAAGTAAAAAGCAAACGTAATTCCTAAAATGAGCAAAGAACCAAAATGCCATGTACATTTTAAAAAGTAACACCCCAAATTCCAGATGTAAGCTGCTTGCCAAGGAGCAAAATTAAAAGCAACGAAGCCTGCCAGCCACCAAGGGAGGGTATTTTTACCACTCTATCCCAAAGTGAGCCATTACTTCACTACTCCAGATAACAGTGAACACAGGTCATTAGGGCTACATCAGAGGGTAATTATTAGGTCTGGTTTTTTTCCTATGGTAGAAGTTACTAAAATGAAAATGTAAGGTAACAGTGCAGAGTGCATCCTTTAAGGATGCACACTGCTGTAAATCCTGCTACACTCTCAGGGAAATTCTGCCCCTGTTGAAGTCAACAGAAATCTGGTTATTGCAGTCAGCTGGCTTAAGATTTGACTCCGTATAGCGCTACCAGCCAGCATCTGATGGCACGCCTGGTGAGCATTAACCGATGCACACGAAGCAGCACACCACACATTCCACTAAATATTCCATCAGTTTGGGCTAAATAACAGCGCCCAAGTTCTATTTTCAGTCTTACTGAAGCAGTGAGCCCTGCAATAGATTTTCTCCCGACCATGTTTACTGCCCAGCGGGCTCCATCTGCTGGCTACCCACGCCCTGTCACTGCCATCACCATCACCACCATCGCAGGGGGCTCCTCCACACTGGCCTTTTGGGAAAAAGTGATCCTACGTGCGAGCAGGGTCAGCTCTGCCGGCTGTATTCTCTTGTACAGCATTGTGTGTTCTGGCTGGAGCTGTCACTGTAGGTCTAGCGTGTGTTTATGCATTTCAGCATCTGTCCTTAACAAATAATTAGTGCTTAGATAAACATTCACATGCTTTTCAAATTCTGGTGGAGTGAGAGCAGTTCAAGGTGGTCCTGAAACAAACCAGATCCTGCCAATAATCTCAGTGTATTCACTGCAGTATGCTGTGCTTTTATGAGATCTCATCACAGAATCACAGAATGGCAGGGGATGGAAGGGACCTCAAAAGATCATCAAGTCCAACCCCCCTGCCAGAGCAGGACCACCTAGATAAATGTCACTGCTATTCCTATGTCATAGTTCTCTTTGTTCCCTCTAGCTGCATTGATTCACTGTTTAATTTTCTTTATCAGGATGTTTTACATCCTTTTTCCTCTTCAGATAACTAGGAACTCTATACTTTTAAAAATTAAGATAAAAATATTCCCTTTCACCCCCCCAAAATCCTCAAGGCATCTGTCAAAAGCAAGCATCAGAAACCAACAACACTGGTGCACAGGCATTCTGGTTTGATGAAACCTTGGCAGATTTCTGTCAAGTCCTTCCCTAACATACAGCAGAACCCAAAATGACCCCAAGCCAGTTCAGCATGTCCTCAGCATGCTGGCTTTACTGCACATTTTCACAGCGTTTGACATACTAGGAGATAGGCCAAGGGGTGCCAGGAATGATTTCAGCTGGCGATGGACTGTTGCTACTGTTAGGATGATTTGTTCTGGCTTTCAGCCTGCTCCTTACAGGGTCTTGAGAGAATGCCCATCAGGAGCAGGCTCAGTCTAGAGGGACTGTCCAGAAGTACCTGATGCACTTACCATTACCTTCAGGAAACCATGACAGAGGTTTTTGGTTTTTAAGATGAGACACTTAATCTTGCCAAACAGCAAAAAGCTGTTTCTCTACATTTTCTTCTGTGCCAGAGATTCCCAGAGAAAACACAAGGATTAGGCAACCACATGCAACAGACTTAGTTTCACCATTTCACCTAGTTGCAATTTTTTTTTTTTGTTTTTAATCTTAAAATCTTTTAATTTCTTAGTATCACAATGGCAGGAAAAAAACCAAACATCCAAGACTCAAGGCATATGCAAGTAATATACATCTTTTTGCCTATGTTTGCAAAGCACCTAAAAATACTCCTGAGATTTCCCTTTTGTGTCAATGTGTTAACTTGGATATGGGTGAGGATGGTTTAATTTACAATGTTGCATATCAAAGCAAGAAGAAAAGGGGAAAAAGGAAGAAATGTCATGTGTTCTCCAGAATGTGTGATGGGAGTGGTCCACAGAGAAGAAAGGGGATAGAAGACGTAAGAAAGCAGGTTTCTAATCATGTCTGGGTTGAGGAGGGTAAGAGATCTCTGTCAGTTCTCCCCAAACTTTGGGAAACCTTATGGTGCTGTGAAGAAAAGCTGCTTTGCTTATCCCTGGCTAACACCCAGGGCTCTAGACAGCCTACATCTCTCCCTAGGTAGTACAAACACGCACTGTGCGTACTCTTTAAGGGTCACAGGAATAACAGCATCTGTCCTGAAAGTCTGCCCCTTCTGCTTCACATTATAATTTGAACCTTCCCTTCTTGACAACAATACAGTTCTGTAACTTCTGACTTCTTGATATTATGCTCCGGCTTACCAAGAAAACGGTGAGCTTCGCAAGAGCAACCAAGGCACAACCTATATGGAAAGGGAAAATTAAAGTAATGCTATAGCATTTCACTCCTTAAACAGAGCCTCTTAGTAAGGGAAAATTTGCAAGTGCAGAAAGGCTGTTTAAAGGGAACAGCTCTTTTCCAGCACTCTGTATGATGAGAAAAGACAACACTTCTAAAGCCAGGAGCCTAACTCCAATTTTCCTCTATGAACACTCTTCACCTCTGTGCATGCAGCTGTAAATAAACGACCGAATCGCTATAGGAAGCCACAGTAGCAGATTACAGAGATCCACCACAAACAAAGCATATGCTTGATGGCAAATCTTTTCCCCATTTCCTACATTAGATATTCATCAGGGTCTGACTTGTCATTGAATGCAATTAAAGGATATAACAGGTTTTTGCATATGAAGTGAAGATATAGAACATCTGTCTCTCCACAGCCTTTCAACATACCTTATGTGACATTAAGCACAGAAGAGGTTTGCCTCATCAGCTTGTAGGAAACGGTCTGCGTTTGAAGAACAGTATGACCGAACTAAATCATTCCACCGCTGCTGTAAAAGGTGCTTCTTTTGTCTCTCTACACACTCTTAGGTGATAAAATGACAAGTTGGGCAAAATCAGTTTCACTGCCAAAAAGATTGACTACCAGTGCAGAAGGTCACAAAACACTATTAATTGCTTTATATCATCTCAGTCTTGAAAGATGATCCAAAAATATCGGCTGGGGCTTTGGAATAAAGCACGTTGCTAGCTTGCACTGGCCAAGAGAAGCGTTAAAGCTATTGAAGGCATTCCCTTAACCACAGTGTGCCGCTCTTCTAGACTCTTATTATAGCAGTTGTTCATGCTGGTTTTTTCCTCCTCAGCAGCCTAAGTCAGTAAGTGTGTTTACACAGTGTATTGGGTCTGAGCTGGAGTTAGTTTTCTGCAGAGCAGCCCTCCCAGGGCTGTGCTTTGCACTGGGAGCTGGAAAGGTGCTGATCGCACCCCCAGGCTGTGGCTGCTGCTGGGTAGAGCTCACGAAGCACCCAGGCTGGTTTTCAACATCCCCCCTGCGGTGGGATGGGGGGGACAAGATCTTGGGAGGGGACGCGGCTGGGACAGCTGACCCCAACCGACCAAAGGGATATTCCAGACCCCATGACATCAGCGGAACTATAAAAGCTAGGAAAAAAAGAGAAGGGGGACACATGGCACGTCTGTTTGTCCTCTGGAGCAACTGCTACACATTTGGAGCCCTGCTTCCTGAAAAGGGGCCAGACATTGCCTGCTGGTGGGAAGCAGAGATTAAATCTTTGTTTTCTTTTGCTTCCATGTGTGGCATTGCTTTGCTTCTTCATTAAATTGCTTTTGCCTTAGCCCATGAGTTTCATCTTGTTTTCTTCCCCTTGGTCCAGCTGAGGGGAGGGGGGGAAGCAACAGAGAGTCTCGGTGGGCACCTGGCGTCCAGACAGGTTCAAACCACCACAGCCCTTCAAAGCTCACATGGCTCCTGAGGGTACGGACAGCCTTTAAAGCCTGACTCCTGTAGAGAGCAGGCTGCCTTGGCTGTCCATCTGCATAGCCTCCAAAAAGTAGAATTTAAGCAAAAATTGGTTGGAGCCAGAAAGATAAGTCTGTGCTACAGCACAGGGAAAGGTGGTGGGGAGAGATGTGGGTTGTCACCACTGTGTGAAGGGGCTGGCAGCGCTTGCTGATGCGTGTGGGGACCTGTCAGGTGTCTGTGCATCCCTCTCTGCCATGGCCAAGCGACTACACAGCAGCGGGGATTTCCCAGCACCTAGGGGGAAAAGCATCACCGCAAGGGGAGAAGAGGACAATATTAGTAGGGGACATCACCTCCCGACTTTGCCGAAGAAGCAGCTTGTTTCAGGAGTTTTGTTTTTGAACAGAACGAACGGTAACTAATTGATAAATGTTAGTTTGCACGTGTGCATCTCACTGGATTGCTCCAGCTCCTGTAAAGTGATATCATACATCAGCATCAAGAGGGATTAACAGCTCTGTCAAATGTCATCAGTGAAAACCCGTCAGCTCCCGTGGAAACAATTCTGAGCAGGCTAAGTTTAATTCAAATAGTTTTCAAAAACATCTCCAATTGTCATAAATAGGAGAGTCCCTGGAGAAGCAGATGGTAGTTCTACCAACTGCAGTAAAAAATCTTAAGAAAAAAACCCCAACAATCGTAAATAAAGGCGAACTTTACTGATGGAGTATTTGCTAGAGAAAGGCCAAAAATTTACTGTGGATGTCATCTGGCGTTTAAAAATACTATCACATGTGTCATTAAAAGAAAGGAATATTCTCTTAAATGTCTGTTATTTGCTTCTAAAATGAAAAATAACAAATAGTTAACCTTTATTATGTGTAAAATTGTTTTCAGCTTGTGATGTAAATGTTGCATGCGGGAAACCAGACTTGAAAAGCAAGGAGAAGAAGCTTGCTGCAGAAAGAGTCAAAACAACAAAGCCAAGCAGATGTTTTGAAGCTAATCTGTTGCAAGGACCACATGACATCGTCTGTGACCGAGACCTCAAGGAGGGAGGCCAAGATTACTGTGGGGTTATAAGACCTGGTGTGGCTCTTGAGAACCATGTGGAAACCCTGTGAGTAAAATGCAAAGGGGGCCTTTTGGCAGATGCAGTTTCCATCTGAGGAGAAGTCCTGATTTAAACTGCCCAAGAGCAAGAGCTGCTGAAGGGCTTGGTCACCGTGGTAGCTGCAGCATCACATGCCACTCAGCCTCCTGCTCAGGCCACCAGCCTTTGGCCTTTCCTCTCCATGCTACACAGAAGCAGGACACAGAATAGGAAGGTTTTGGGTGCAGTGATGGAAGAGCACTGCTGGTTTTTTGCAGCTCTGCAGCTGCCCAGGGAAGGCACCACAGTGTTCCCCCAGGAGAGGACTGCGATGCTGTCATGCCCCTGGCCATGGGAGGCTCTGCCGTGTTTCCAGGCAAACATCAGCTCCTCCTACAGATTTCCAGAAGAGGGTTTCAACCCACATAATATCCTGAAAAAGGAAAGGGTTTTCTTTGGTCATAGCAGTTAGTGGCTCAAAGGAGCCAAGCACTACGCTTAATCCTAGTGAAAATTGTGTAAAAGTAAAATATTTGCTTACTAAATTTCTTCCTTCAAAATCAACCAAGTTCTAGAGATACAGCATCCAAAAGGGACCACTTCTGTATTTTTCTGGGCTGTTTTTTCTCCTGTCATTCTGGGCTGGGCTACACTCGTGTAAAATTCTCTGCATATTGAACAGGAAATGTCGGTCCCGGTGTCATTAAATCAAAGGAACATTTCACTGTGTAAACTGGTCTCAGCTCCTTGCAGCAACATCACCATACAGGTAGTCCCTTGCAGGTCAGCTGAATCCCTTTTTCTTTACAAGGTCTTCTCTGTAAGACATGGAAGTTCATTTGTTCTTTTTAAAGGCTCATAATGTCTCATTCACGTAACAATCACAAAAAGAAGCATGACAGCTACTGTAACTTTTTGACAAAACGGATCACCAAAGGCAATGTTGGTTAAACAGAAAGCAGAGGTAGTAATGGCACGTGAGCAGTATCAAAATGGTCTTATGGCATAGAGGTAAAATATGAGTAAAACTTTAGCAATAATATGAGTATCTGTAAGTAAAAAATATGAAATATAAGTAAATATATTAAATATAAGTAAAAAATATGAGTAAATCTTTAGCATTCTTTCATTTTGTTAAAAATTTTTCCTTCAAAAAAATCTTAGGTGCCAAAAAAACTTAGGTGCCAAATGGAACATTTAGTCACCACATCTAAATAGTGATAATCTATATCAGTAACCTAGATTGCTACACGAATAAGGGATGAACTATCGCATGAAGGTACTCACTACGATCCTTCAGAAGAACATTGTTCAAATACTACCTTGTTAGTTCTTTGCAGGTAACCAGCACTATTTGCATGTCATATTGCAACAGGATGCTGAAGAGCCCACCGAGAGTCAACTGCAACACGTCTTGTGCCTTAAGCAAAAGAAAATATAAAAGATATGACTGATCTGATGGGTTGTTGAGAATGGCAATGAATCCTGTTATGGTTTGTTTGCTACTCATGGAGCTCTGCACCCACCCATACTTCCACCCACCTGCCCTGAAAACTTTTGATCTATGTGCCCAGAAACTTCTAGGAAGATGGTAGTTTTCAGCTTCCAAAGCCAGGCTATTTTTTTTTTCTTTTTAACTGGAAAACTGTGTTTTCTCTCCACTTCACAGTCTAAATCATGAAGTCATGACTAACGGATAAAATTTCTTTTGTATTCCTCTTAAACTTGCTGAGATTTATCAGACCCTCAGATTCTTAGCTATAAAAAGTATCTCCTTACTAGGGGACAAACATCTCATAACAGAGAGATGCCCCAAACCACAAGGAACCTGAACCACCTGGTCAGGCCCCAAGGTTGGCCTACATTGGGCCAAAATATTGTCTATCAAAGGTGGCATCTGACAGTTCACAATTAATTAATTTGCAAGGCTTTGTTCTAATATCCTGTACTCCACTGGAGTTTAAAAAGTCAACCTCTATGTTCTTATTAGGTTCCAAGGGTTTAATTACTCTATGAGGAATTTAAATAGTATTGAAGTTTTAGCTTTCTGAAGCTTAATTAATACAATACAATACAATTCATAAATAAACCTTAGGTATATTTTTAAAAGGTAATATTGCTTAGGTTGCATGAATTCAACCTTCAGCACTGACCTTGCGGTCCTATGGACAACAACTCATCAGGAGAAACTGAGGATAGGAGTGACACTGCACAGAGGAGATAACACTGGACTCACTTTCCAGTCATACTAAACTACAGTATAGGAAAATCCTTGGATTTCCTTTCATACATTGGGTCTTGTTAGGTTAGACCATGCAGTCTTGTTTGTGCTACTGAGCACTTTGGAGTTTCACGTGCTGTTGCTGGTGGTGAGGAGGTTTGGTTTCCACTCATGGAGTTTTCTGACTGTAACAATCCATGTAGGAGTTGGGTACTGCAGGCTCTACAATTCAAATCAAGCTGTTTGGGGGACTAAGTGATCAAAATGACCCATTCGCACCCTCATCTTCACATATCTGGGTCAGATACAGGTGAAATCTCTATGTTACTATCTGGGGAGGTGTGTATGAGGTGCTAAAAAGAGTTAATGATTCTATTCTCTTCCATTCCATTCCTCTATTCTTATTCTATTCTATTCCTCTATTCTATTCTTATTCCATTCCATTCTATCCTATTCTTTTCAGCCAGAGAAGACAGGTTCTCTTAAATACTCTTTATTTCACAGCATCAAGTATTATTTCAACTGTTAATGAAAACACATGGGTTAATATTATTTAAAATGCATTTAGGATAAAGGCTGCATATGAAACGACGTCAAAAGGAAAAAAGAAATCAAAATCATCATCATAAAAGCCAGCTTTCTTGGAGAAATATTGCACTGGATTTATTTAAGAAAGAAAGACAGTATTTTCTGTTTGGAGGATTTTAATGAATAGATGTAACTCTTATTTATTATTTACTACTTTCAAAATTTAATGAATAGTCCTGGCAATAATTTCTTTATTTCTATATTTATAGAAATACAGAATTTCATACATACAGAACTCTGTTATTATCTACACATGTTCCGCCTTTCTGTAAATAAAGAAATTTGGTGTTTGCCAGTAGAACTATTCATTACAATTTGAAAGTGGATAAATAATGAATAGTAATGCCATTTCTTCATTAAAATTCTACAAAAGGAAAATATATACTCGTTATTCCTTTCATGAATTCGGCCCATTGAAGGTTCATAAATAATTGTGCTTCACAATTGTGTCTAATTAGCAATGAACTTAATCCAGTGCATCCAAAAGCCTGAAGCAAAGGGAGGGATTTTTTTTTTGTTGCTGTTTTATTTCTCACTCTCAGCAGCAAGTGTCTGATTTCTGAAAGCACCTTTGCTGATAAGACAAAATGATGCATCCTCCAAAGATCAATGTTCTGTATGCTATCTATTTCTTATTTTATTTTCTCCCCCAAATTTGCTGTTTTAAGTACAAAGTTCATAAACTTAAGGCTCGCTCAACAGGAGATCAGCAATACAGCAGCTAATAAATGAATCTTCAAAATACCTCTCTCTATCAAAGTTTTCACAGAGTGCTTTTGTTCCCTAACACGAGCTTCCCTGCAGAGCCGTGCTACTGTAGGAATGTCTCTCTACTCTGGAGCCAGCCTAAGCAGTGGCATCGGCTGTAGAAACACCCTTAAGGAAGGGTTGTGCTAAAGGTACCAGGGTGGGTCTTCCCTACCAGGGGGGCACCAGCAGCTTTTTCTTTCCCTACACTGGCTTCAAAGTCAATACACAAAACAAACTGATCACCTTGTTAGCGAGTATTTCCCAACGATGCACGCTGAAGAACTGTTAGACAATGATTTATATTTAACCGTCCCTCTTTTCTGTATAATCTCTTACTGGAGACTGGCTGGTGTAAAAATGGAGCTAGACATACTAAATGTCCCATATGCTTCAGCTTTCAGTATCTCTAGTTGCTGTGATGCTTATCACATGCCTATATAGCTGCAGCCATCAAGATCCCTTGGCAGGCTTGATAAAAATCCTAAATATATTAGTTGTTTTTGTCTCCCCCAACTAGTCAGTCATCAGTAATGCTGGTGGCTCTGTTCTTTGCACATTTCCAAAGGAGCTTAAGCTCATACTCTAACTGATTTGATGTTATCTGATTCGTAAACCATCACCAGCTATGAAACATCTAAGTCTGTTATGAATAGTCGTTTAAACAACCAAGACTTCTTTATGAGACACCAGCAGGTTATTTGATTATATTACAATCGCATGCCTTGCAGTTGAACTTTACTGTTGCCAATGAAAAGCAGAGGAGAGAGAGAGAGGGAAAGGGAAATGGATTTCTGCTTTTCTTAGTGTCCTTTGTAACTCATGCGACTCATACAGTGAGGACACCAGACAATGTCTTTATTGAATTTATGCCATCAAACTATTTAACACAAAACATGATATATTTTTAACTGACCTTGTCTTAGAAAACAAAGACAGACGCCAACAGCTTTCTTAACTGGAAGTGTCTAATGCCACAGCTTTAATAAAATAAACATCTCTTTTGCTTTTCCTCCCCATCCTTTATAAAGTCCAAAGGAAGGTCTAAAGGCAGACTCCCTGATGGAGGAAATTTAGCTAAAATAACATTGTAGCCTGGTTTCAGAATTATCTCAGCTGCTTCCAAATAGAAAAAAAATAGAAAAATAAATGCTTTTTTTCTTTTTGGTCATTATACTTCACCCCTGAGAAATTAATATCTGCCAACAAACAAAGCTATGAATTAAAATGGTCTTTCAATACAACTGCTAGAGAAAATTACCTAGGGAATAGTCAAGGATTAAATATATAGACTGCTTTCTGTTCTGCCACAGATATCCAAAATGACACTGGTCAAGTCAGGGATTTTTTAGGTACCTGCTCTCCCATAACAAAATCCATAGCAATGAGTTAAATCCTGATGGCTTATAAAATGCATCCAGAGAGTTAGGCACAGAGAATAATAAGTGAAAAGCTGCGTAATATAACATAAATCTAAAAAACATAGTCACCCTTGGGCATAATAAAATGGGCATAATAGTATTCTCCCACCTCACAGAGTGCTATCAGCATACATTTACAAATGCATACATTCATAAAGACCACAGGAACAGTTCTGGAGACCCTCCTGTCACATCATCCTGAACAGACCTTGACATTGCCTGTCCCTGGCACAAGGAGGGTGTGGGACGGTACAAAATTAAGCCAGAGAAAGTGCTGGTAATTTATTCTTCTTACAACTCACCATTTGAATAGGTTTTTAGTCAGTACTATTCACAGAACACAGGCATTGTGTTTTACAAACTAGTTGGGATGAGTATCTTAGGCAAAGCACAGGGAAATGCTACGTTTCTCACACTGACCGGGAATTATCCGGAGTACTTCAGAAACCAGGATTCAGCAATCCCGATTTGGTGTTGGTCTTTTCTGTCAGGTCTCGGAGCAATAAAAAAAAGCTGTCTAAACGTCTAAATTCTCATCGGAAGAATGCGTGTGTCTTCGCTTAACGTTTCCTTTGCATCCACAGGCACAAAGAGCAAAGCGGTGAAAGATCTGCAGAAGTGATTTCCCCTTTGAACACGCTGTGACCTGGACGCACATAACGGTATGATTTTTGCAACCTAGGTGCAGAGGTTTGAAAATACGACCCCCAGTGACCAGTCATTAGCGAAACTGAAATGAGGACAGGCTTGCTGAATGCCTTGAAATATACTCAGCATATTTTAAATGGCTTTAATTCTACAGTACTTTTAATATAACCCTTTAAACATGAGGGAACACAAAGGGAAGGTTAATTGGAATGGCTAATTAAACATAGTGAAGTTAAAGAACTGGAACACTGGGATTTTGTTTTGATATTTAGCAACATCTCATAACCCTACGGACATTGATTTAGCCTAAGGTCTGGTATCTTTATAAATTGCAACATAGCCTGCAGACCCAAAGGAGAGACAAAAGGGTTGAGCGCTTGTAACAACAGATTCCCAAAGGAGCCCTAATGACAATTATAACCAACATGATTATTTGCATTAGTTAAAAAATAAATCCATGTCTCAGGTTTTAGTCACTGGAAACAGTGAGAGGAAATCTGCAACAGAAACACAGCCCATGTGAGGATCCAGAGGACAGAAATTCCTATCTCATGACTATCCCCTGTGGATCTGCAGCCACAAACTACATTTTGCCCTGGATAATCCCAAAGCAATTCAAACCGTGCCCTAATTGTGCCTATGAATAAATAAAAAAAAATACAGTTTTCCAGACTTATTCCTCAGTCTTAGACTTTCAGAGGGTCCATAGGGTGTAGTTATAACTACTTTATAGGTAGGAAAGTGAACAACATACCCAAGTCATAGCTGGCAAAGAGAAATACCAGAGAGGTGACTCAATGTCCATACCTGTTCCTCACTGTTGAAAGGTGTCTGCACCTTGTGCTCTGCCATGCCAGAGACAAATCCAGTACAGCAGAAACTGCCAAACAGTACTGAAATTAGGAATAGTAGAGCCAGACCCGTGAGATCCTAAACCATAAGAGTTTTTTTCTGGTTTTGGGACCAGGTTTTCTTCTGCACGGTGTAGGAATGCATGACAGAAACCTGCCTGGTTGCTGTATCTTATTATCGAACTGGAAGCACAAAAAAAAAAAACCAACCCATAACAACCAACATTCAGCTGCTACAGTCTCCTAATGGTGCAAAGATTACAATGTCTGCTGAAAAACATGATTTCTCAGGCTTAGCAATGGTGCCCAGGGAATCAAGAGACCTCTTAAGGATAAAAGTGACACCCTAGCTCAAGTGAGAATAACGCTCCCAACCTATTGCAGGTTTCTGTCTTTCCAGCCTTAGGCAGAAGCAGAGCTGGGCAGTGCAGGCAAGTAAATGCAGTCTCCAAATTGTAGGTTAAGTGCTTGCCTCAGATGTCTTTAAATCTTGGGGAATGCAAGTGTGAGATTATATATATTTTATTCTGCAAATGCCAGCACTAAAAACCCTTTCAGGTGACCTTTTGGCCAGTTCATACCCTTCCCACTCCTGCCCCAGTCACACACATGGCACTACTGCTCTTGAAAGAACAGCACTAAGGCAAAAAAACACCAGAGCATGGCCCAACCTTCTCACACATCTATTTCCACCACTGTGTAATCTGCAAGTCCCCTGGGGTCTGTTCAGAGATTCACCAAAGTCAACAACTCCTTGCGTTTGGAGAAGGAAGTCCACATGGGGTTTTTTATGTGGACTTGGAGAATATTTGTACGTGGGTCATACCTGTGAGGCCTGGCCTACCATCTCTTCAAAGAAGATTTGCTGACAATCTACCTACGTTTAGATACATAATTCCAATTTCATGAATATAGAGGCAACATTAAATGATTGTGTGAAGCTGAAATCCAGCTCTGAAACAATTTGCAGCAAAAGGTATTCAGGCACCAGATAAATCTACAAATTCACTGCTTTCATTAATACTTACAGAATGCTCGAGAGTAGAAGAGGCCTTTATGCACTATATGAAATATTTAACTGGAAACATATTGCCAATAATCAAATATTATGCTCGGAGAAACCTAAATGCAGTCTAAAAATTGGGAACTTACTGCTGAGATAGCAAATAGCTTGTTCTTTATTCCTAAAGGTCTTGCAAAGTTTCATCATTGCTTTGCAAAAAAATATATTTGAGAAATGTGAATTCTCCCTGTAAAATCCAGCAGCAAAGGACCACTTCCCAGCTGCCTTTGTTGCCCATTTAGAAAACCAGAAAATGGTTTCAGAACGATTGCTTTCACTTTAATTTTTCCCCCCTAATTTCAGCAGGAGGAGACTCTGCTCCTAGAGGGGTGGTGTAAGTCCAGAACTACTCCACTGACTTCACAGAGGCATAAATGAGAACAGAACAGAGACAATTGCTTTTAAATGGATTAATCAGAGTGAGTTAAATAAAAAGCAGAAAATTCCGTTCCCATTTTCTATTCAGGTCAGAATTTGGGGACTTGTTCTCCTCATTTGCCAGTGTTTCAGAACTAGGAAATAATATCTGAGAATTCTTTTTTCTTTCTTGACAAAGAGCGCCAGTCAAAAATTGGGAACCAGATGGCTGCTTATATATTTCTTTTTTTTTTTTTTTTATTTACTGCAATACTAAAGCCACCATAAAAAAGCAAAGTTGAACAGACAGAGCTAATAATATAATCATTCAAAACACCTGCAAACAGTGCAGATGGGCAATTTCTGTCTGCAAAATCATCAGTGAAAGACCGCCTTCCCATATGGGCAAATCTAGCTGCCTTAGAGCTTCCTAAGCTCTGTCCCTTACCTTAAGAAAACCTGCATTGAGCATATGCAGTCTTTTTATAGCAGAGCAGGAGTGTCTGTATCTGCCTGTTTATTTTATTTCGGTATAACTCGCAGCACTTATAGCCCTCTATCAGGGTATTTGATTTGCCCATTGTATGTCCCAGAAGGGCAGAAACCCTGAAGTAGTAAAGCAAACAGCTTTTATTCAGGCAGAACATTCACAATTGTTAATGTATATTAATGAACCCCAAACACGCAAGTTTTATTCCTTTATGTAAGCAAACAGTTATAGGACCAAGGCTGCTGTTGCTGGAGTGTGTCAGCACATGTGTCTATCTTATGTGTGCATGTGTTTAATATTGGGTTATGAAATTATTTCCCCCCCCTTATTAAGAAATAAATCCTCCTTCTGGCAGCCTTTTGGTATGTCATCTCCAATGCTAATATACATCAAGAGATGGGAAAGAATGAGACCCAGGGTGTTCTGGAACTAATGCTGGTGTTGCCATTGATCCCCAACCAGGACGGGCTGATTATGCACTGCAAGGTCTTTTTCACTCCCTGGCTGCCCATCACATGGAGTGTCAGACTCGCCTCAAGCCCTGACCAGTGGGAACTCTCCGGCCAAGCTTCCCAATCAGATGGGAACCTGAACCTCTTTGGAATTCAGCATGGTCTGCAAACAGTTCTTAAGACCCCAGAACCCTCATTTCACCCCCTGACGCTCTCATTTAGGTGAAACATCCAGTTCTGATACCGGTATTATTTTTCAGTTGGCGTCACTAAGAAAACTCCCTCTCTAAACTTCAGTGTTTTACATAAAAGCTTTATCCATAAATTTGATTCTCCACCAGGATACGTAACGTTGAAAAAACCCAAGTGTAATTAAACACTGTGAAAATGAAAGCAGCAAGGATATTCCAAGCCAAGCAAATCATCTGCAGTAGTACTTTATTCAATGAATTCACTCTCTGTTGTATCTTTGCTCTCTACAACATATAAAGAAACCACATACCCAACACATTTTTTTTTCCTTCCTTTCTTTCTTTCTTTTTTTTTTCCTTCCTTTCTTTCTTTCTTTTTTTTTTTTTTAATACTAGCTGTGGACAAAAATAGAAGGTTTAACTACATTTTTACACTGCTGTTTTTGTTAGGTGTGGGCACTCACATCCACTGCTAAATAAAAAATATTTTCTGCCCCAGAATATACATGTTTACTTGGAAATTCCCCGTTGTTCCTTACAAACATTGTTTTTAATGTATTTATTCTGCTCAGAGTGGTCTCAAAAGCACATCCAGCTGAAACACAAATGGTCAGGAGATCATAATGTGATTTGGGGGATTTTTATTTTTTTTAACCTCTTAAAAACACACCTTAAAATTACTCCATTAGTGGGTGTCTGCAGCCTGGACATCACGGAGGGTGGGTGAATGGAGACCCCACCAAGGCAGTGACCTTCTCCAGGCGTTTTCTGCGTTCAGGGTCCACGCATGAGGGCTCTCTGGAAGGAGTTCATTTCTGTGACAGGGCCTTAAATTTCATTTTCCTCAAATATGTGCACAACTTTGAAATTTGCTTTGTATAAATACTTGCTGGCAGTGAAATGCAACTTTTCAAATAGCTGGCGAAGGAAGGCAAAAGGAGCAGAAACCAGGCCACAAGGAAAGCAAACATGCACAGAAAATATTGTACTTTATGTACCTAGTTCTGGTGAACATCATCATTAGGCCATTTCACCGGGACACCCAGTGTTAGCAGCTCACGTCATTGGTTTAACATAACTATTAGAAGGATAATATGCCATAGGAAAGGAAGGAGGGGGGAATCCAGATAAAGACAGACCTCATATCTACATTATATATCAATAAAAATCTGCAGAAAAGCCAAGTCTGCTCTCCTAGCAAGACCTTGGGAGACTACAGCTTTTACACTGCCAGCTCATATAGAAGGAAAAAAAAAGACATAAAGCCTTTGCCAAGGCTTCCTATAGCACAGTAGCTCCATTATTTTTATTATTATTATTATTAAGTATCTTCCTTTCAAAATTTCCTGCGTTTCCTAAATGTAACAATAATTTTAATAATTACAAACCCGAGAATACTACTTCTGTGACTGACTGTGTTCCCTGTTTTCCTCCAAGCTAAAGCTCTGCTTTCATGTAATACATAAAAGAGCAATATTGCTCTGATGAACTAAGACACATGAAATATCTAATTAACATTAAAATATTGTCTCTTGTCATTAGCTTCATTTGCACTTTAAGTGTCAGCTCTTGAGAGAGAGGTTCAGAAGCAATGACCTGGCCCTTGAATGAATAAAAAAAAAAAAAAAAGCAAGGCAGAAAAGAGGAAAAAATGCACTGTATCTTACATACAAACAGGGCTACTTTGGTACGCAGGCTCAAAGCAGGAGGCGCAGTAAATCAGAGAAACTCTTTTCTCTCTTCTTCTTTTTGTCTCCCATCTGTTCGACCTCCACTGAACCACTACAGAGTAATGAATCTTGGTCATGAGAGGGTTAAGGGGTGAAACCCATCTCTACCCTTCCCCTGTGTACCCAGTGCATGGTGCTGGGCACTGCAGCTCAGCCAGCTCAGTCAGGGCTTTGCTTTTTTCCCCGAGAGCTGGAGACCTGCACTCGCCCATCCGAAAGCCTCCTGGCCAGGCCACAGGTGGAGTGGTACCCGTAGGGGTGAGATGTCCTGGGAAGCTGCCCTTGGGTTGCAAAAACGAAACCCTCCCACTGGCAAACAAGGCAGCATGTTGAGCCTAATTGATTTATTAAAACAGATAACCTTTGGCGATCGTTCTGACGGGAGCAGGAAGGCAAAGGAAGAGCATTATTTTCATTTTAAACCGACCAGTGTTTTAATCAGGTTTTGATTATTTCTGTTGCTAGGAGGATTATGCTGAATGAGGGCTGCATTTATTTATTTATTTGGTTGGTTGGTTTGTACCTGGCACTGAGTTAATGTCAGATGCCTTCAGAGCATTTCTTCGTCACATCATCAGGGCATGAGCCTCACAGGCATGGAAGTGGACGTGGACATTTTCTAGCCTAATAACTCGTGGTCAGGTGGAGCTGGATTTTTTGTCTCTCCAGGACTGCAGGAAGTTTGTCTCATTAGAGGGGAGAACTTAGCTGAGATACTTGGAGCAGACACTTGCCTCCAGCCGCCAGCAATTAACATGTACTCAGACAGGGGTGTTTATTTCTGGACCATGGCTGGTAACAGCTTTAAAAATTAACATCTCAGGGGTCTTAAGCAAGGAGAGAATTTTTACTGTGAAGACTGAATATTATTTATACAAGGTAGCCCTAATCCCATAAACAAAATAAACTTCCCTCCCTTCACCCCCTTACGAAGACCCACTCATTTATTTGCAGTGTGATTACCTTTCTTCTTGCGCTCTTCAAATTACTCCTAGTTTCGGTGCCTTCCCTAAGGCAGGAGTTTCAAGAAGAAATGCTGCCCTGTCCCCATTCCCTTGTCCAGAGGAGCTCCCATCTGCTGCTCATCCACTGATCTGCACGGGGGTGCACTGGCTAAGGACTGACACGATCACCAACTGCTCCCACCCTTTTGCTCCCAAGCTGGAGGAGACCTGTCCCTGATGCTGCAAGGGAGAGCAGGAGAAAACCCACACATTGTTGGAAACACCATTCCTACTGTTATTTGTAATGTCCACGTGCTCTCTCTTTTGCCTGGACATCAGGATAAAAATGCCAAAAGATGTAAAACTAACGGTACCGATGTAAAACCCTTTGTCACCATAGCTCTTGGTTGCACTGATGTTATTCCTTGCCGTTTGTAGGTCAGGGTCTAATGGAAGGGCTTTGCAGGCCTGCATATTTCTTTTTGGAGTTCATGAAAGCCTGAAACAATCACCCCTTAACATTTCCACATTTGACCTCTGGCAACAGGCCCTGCAAATCGATTCGTTTCCAAACTGCTTATGATTTGCTGTTGCTGAAAAGTTTTGGCAGGAGAAGTGCCCACCTCCGAGACATGCACAAACCAACCAGCCTCAAGGGACATCTCCAAAGCAGGCCTTGGCCCGAGCCGCAAGGACAAGTGGAAGCCAGGAGACAGTTCTGGCACTTATTACACACAGTTAATCATTTAAGAGTCATCAAGTTTTTCACATGCTGAAAATTGATGGCAAAACAACCAAATTCATCCCATGTTTGGTTAACACCTAAAATGTTACTTTGACCCTCTGGTACTGAAGCAAAGAAATTCACAGTTAGAGCTACATGTCTAGGGAAAACTCTGTGCTTAACTCACACTGTTTTTACAAAGGGTCTGTGCACAATTTTAAGTGCCATATGTCCAGGGTAAGGAGTAAAAACAACAACAAAAATATAAATATCTACTTTTTTTTTTTTTTTTAAAATCTCCTAGAACATAATATAGAGTAATGACTCTACCCAATTATTGGTTTTCATTTTCCCTGATAGATCAGTTAATGCTCTTTTTAAACTATTTTAAAATATTATGAGTTACGGTTCTTGACTTTTGTTTCTTTTGGTTTTAATCTGTTGAAATGTTTGAAGTAGGAGGAATATGGGCTCCTAAATCAGTGCACATCAAAGGTACAAGTTGTGTAATTAAGGGATTTCTTTGGTTACAAATAAATAAAATCAGGTATGTTAAGATTTTTTTTTTTTTTAACTGAAAAGTTCACTTCTCTTGAAGTCCTGATTGCAAGTGTTTATAAGTGCAAACATGTAAACTGAATAGGAAATTGCCTTTATTTTGGGGTATAGCACACCTGGAAATCTGCATCGACCACAGAGCGACTACAACGGTAGATCATGAGTTTGGAAAGATGACTGATCCTAAAAAATCTATTTTTTTTTCAGTTTTAGTGAAGTTTCAGTTTCAGTTTCTCAGGTCTCAAAGTGCAATCCCACAATCCCCTTCCAAAAATCTGAGATGAGGTGAACAACAGCAGATAAAAAAACCCCAATAAATCCATATATGTATTTCTAAAACATTTGCTGTGTCTGCATTTTGCCAACCAAACAAGTTTCCCAAATGAAGTTTTTACCCTTTTTATGTTTAGGCCAGGAAAATAAATCAAGTTTCACATGACTGAATAAGATGAATAAGTTCATCAAGAGAAACCTCCTTTAATGTGCAGCCACGACAGCGTTATGATTTTGTTCAAAATGATAAAGGTGAGCCTCGGTCCATGTCCGTGAAACCACAGAGAGATCTGTCCTCCCTGATCCACAGGAAAATTATCAGCTCTGTGGCTTTTGTTAAGTCTTTTTGTGCAAGATGTCATTGTTCAGGAATGTACAGCAGTTATCTTGTGAACGCAAACAAAGTTATGAAGTCTCCAAATGAAAGTAAAGATGAATATAACCTGTTCTGTGGCTAAGGTAATGTACAGCAGCCTATACTTCCATATCCAAATTTTACCTATTTTAATATAAAATAATTATACCAGACAGGATTTCCATCTCAGACCCCGACAAATGTCACAATGCTACACCATGTGATGCCTGTGGTGGTCATCATCACTGTTATTGAGTAGAAGGAAACGAACCTTGCTAGCTGCTTGGACCCAGGAGGTTCAGGGGCTGTCCTTCCAGTGGCTTTTAAATGAATGCAAGGCAGCTATTTGGTGTCCAAAGGAGGTTTCTGGCTTGATTTTACAGCACTGAGAACTCTCAACAGTTCAAGCCCGGCTTGCTTTTATTCTCCTGCTGCCTCCATGTGCACTGGTTTCTCTGATTAGGACAAATCAGGAAGGGGAGCTGGTGAGGAGAGACCATAAATGTGCTTCTCAATCCCAGGAGCAAAGAAAAACTCCTCTTCAGACTGCACTGTCACCTGGGCCTCTCTTGTCCAAAAGCTTCTGGGTTTGCTATGAATCACTGGCATGAAACAAAGGCAAGGCTCCCCAGCCTAATTAAAACTGTAGCCATCCTAGCCCAGAAGAATTGTTGTCCTTTCTATGCACATGTTGTGCTGATGCTTCTGGGAGCTCCTGGCTGCAGATCAGTGGAGATTTTGGTGCATCCACAGAGCACGATGCAGTGCCATGAAATCCTGGCACTGGTCTCCCTGAAGCCCTGGAAGGAGCAGAGCAATCTCAGCAGGGCAATCCGCTCTGGCTAGCTTCCTGGATGCCGCACTGATGCTGCAGGTACTGCGATGCCTTACTTGAAGAGCCTGCTTGTTCAGAGCTACCTTGGGATCCTCACGTGCTGCTGTCGGAGACTTGTACCGGGTGTGTTTTGCACAAAACCATCATATTTTGCAAACTCTCAGCTTTGCGCATTTTATGGCAAGAAAGCTCAAGTATGTGACAAGAGATGTGAGAAGGAGACAGGTATCCAAACTTCTGTGGTCCTTTTTCTTCTCTTTTTGCATTAATGTGTATCCTTTGATCAGTGGCTGAATTCCAGTGCTTCACTATCATTTTATATTGGGTTTGCACAGCAAGATTTTGGTAGCAGAGGTGGCTTCTGTGAGAAGCTTCCCCTGTGTCTGGTAGAGACAATGCCAGCCAGCTCCAAGACAGAATCATTGCTACCTAAGGCCAAGTCCATCAGCGATGGAGGTAGCACCTCTGGGATCACTTATTTAAGAAGGGTGGGGGGAATATCTGCAGAAGAGCAATTGCAGCTGGAGAGGACTGAGAATATATGAGAGAAACAACTCTGCAGACACCAAGGCCAATGAAGAAGGAGGGGGAGGCAGCACCTGTGGCCCTGTGGAGAGAGGAGCCCATGATGGAGCAGTTCTGCTGACAGGACTTGTGACCCCCTGGGGAACCCATGCTGGAGCAGTCTGTTCCTGAAGGACTACATCCCATGGAAAAGACCAACCCAAGCTAGAGCAGTTCGTGAAGAACTGCAGACCATGGGAAGGGCTCATGTTGGAGAATTTCGTGGAGGACTGTCTCCCATGGGAGGGACCCCACACTGAAGCAGGGAAAGAGTGTGAGGAGTCCTGTCCCCTAAGGAGGAAGGAGCAGCAGAGACCATGTGTGATGAACTGGCCACAACACCCCCATTCCCCATCCCCCTGCACAGAAGGGGAGGAAGAGGTGGAGGAAATTGGGAGTAAAGTCAAGCCCAGGAAGAATAAAGTGGCGGGGGAAGGTGTTATTAAGGTAAGAGGTTTTAGTTCTCATTATCCTACTCTGGCCTGATTAGTAATAAATTCAATTATTTTTTCCCCCAAGGTCAAGTCTGTTTTGCCTGGGATTGTAACTGTTGAATGATCTCTCCCTGTCCTTATCTCAACAGATGAGCCTTTCATTATATTTTCTTCCCCCGGTCCAGCTGAGGAAGGGGAGTGACAGAGCAGCTTTGGTGGGCACCTGGCATCCAGCAAGGGTCAGACCACCACACATTTGTAAAATGGATATATCTGTTCTCACCTACATCAAAGGCAACATGTGGAGCAGCAGAGGGATTTAAGAGACACTTAATAACTGTAAAGTGGTGACAATACAGGAATGGTGCTAGGAAAGAACAAAGCATTGCTTTGGCAGGTGAATAATTTGTGCCCCAGAGCCATTGTGAGACAGACGTGACCTCTTGTGTCAGCTTAGCTATCTCTGTCCACTGGGCTCTAAATACCATGCAAATATCTAAAGAAATGACAGGTAGAGGCTTTCTAAATTTCAGGAAATTCTGGCTCACTTTGGCCTGCAAGTTAATTGCACAGTTAATCACAACTCGAGCAAGGGCAACACCTCCTTTTACCAGACCACTACCTGGTCAGCTCTAGTGAGGGCATTTAGAGACTACATGCAGAATGACAACTCATTCATCTTCAATCATCAGTCTGAGCACCTCTAGTGCATTTTCTCCCGGTCTCTTCCTCTGAAGTACGAACTCTCCAGCACTCAGAGTTGGAAGTGCTCTTTCCGAAGACAGCGCAATTGCGATGCAAGTCTGCGGGATGTGGCTGTGCCATTGGTCCCCCAAGAGAAAGCACCAAGCCATGAAGAAAAAGTCAAGCTGCTGCTCCTTTCTCTGAAGGAAATAACTAACTTGCTGCCATATCACTGGCAAAAACTGAAAGGATTATGATTTGAAGAGTGGATTTCTGAGTACCCACCCTTTACAGTATTTCTGCTTTTCTTTTTTATTAACAGCAACTAAATGAACCTCAAAAATTATCTGGACTGAATGACAACAAAACAAACTAAAATTAGTAACAGCATATTCGTTGCCTAGGGCAGCGCTGAACTGATGGCTGATGTGATGGTGACAGACAAATCCTTATTCCCATTCTAAATTCTGTCTACTAAATAAATAAGTAATGCCATCAAGAGCATTTCCAGCAATTGCCTTCACCTCCTGCAACTTTTACACTATTATTGTATTGCCTTTGACTAACTTAATGGCTTAGTTTGGTACCTGGGCTGACTCCATAGTAGTATTGTAGTCAATAAACTCATGACAAGAGGGGTTGGATCCGTTAGTGTGAAGTATTTGATGGATAATATCTTACAGGAGTTGTTAGTAGGGTTGTTGCCTTGTCTTTTTTTCTTCTACACCAAGCTTTTGCAGTGTGAAAATGTTCTCTGGATCTTCCTCCCTGTTTCTCCTGTTTTTATCACGTCAGCCTGATAACAAAGAGAAAAAAAAATTGTTTTTTGAATAGCAATCTATCTCTACAGAAAGCCAAGCAATGAACAAAATGTAACAGGTCACATCAGAAACAGTGAGAAGACCAGAGAAAAAATTATGCCTGGATCCAGGTAAAATTACCTGAACCATTCAAACTTTTGAGGCAGACAGGCTGAGTTCTACTGGATAGCTCTGACATACTTCTCAGTCACTCAAGCCTGATTTTCTCCTCTTGCTCACTAGAAATCCCAGAGTACTTTTTATAAGAACAGGGTTGAATCTGAAGTGTTTGAACACAATATGCTTCTTCCATTAACATGAAAAATGCTGCCTGCAACCTGACAAGAGCCTTTACCGCAGACTGGCTTCAATACCTCATCTGAATCATCCCCCCTTGTCCCAGAATAAAAGCACTATACATTATGTGACTTGCTGTTACTACTTCATATTTTTTAGCAACTTTTTGAGTATTTATCCATTTAACTTCCCCTCTGGCATCTCTGCTCTTCTCTGGTCTCATGCTTGTCAGTCCCAGCGTTGTTCATCCAGGGGCTTGCTCACTGAGGAGCAGCTGCGAGCAAATCTCACAGCTTGGCCGTGTTCCTCCTTGCTCAGCATCCATCAGGATGCAGTGTTGGGATCCATCCCTAGATATCTACACCTCTAAGATTCCCCTCATATAATTAGGCTACAGTACAGTCCCACTGTGGCATTTGCTGAGTACAGACTGCCTCTCTGAGATCCTTCCTACAGCTGGTACTTCCTACTGAGGTTTTCTGAAACCCCAGCATTGGGTTTTGAGGCTCTAAGGTATTGCACAACTTCTTCTCCCAGACACTGAGCTTGGTACACTAGCTGTGGAAAAGAGACAGTGAAAATAAATAGAATCAAGTCTTCTAGAAAGTGATTTAAATGCAGCACATGCTTTGTAGCCCACTTTTAAAAATAAAAAGTCTGATTTCCATGCAGCTATGTAGCAAAACTCACTGTCCTCAGGCAATCCTCCTATGTTTGAACAGAGACAAGGTTCCTCCATCGTGGAAGTGCACTGAGCCTGACTGTCCCGCTGAGCCACAACAAGTGATCACTGTGTTGCTCGCATAGGAACTTGACACTGGGCTTTTCCCCTCTGCTCAGGGCTGCCTTCCATTGCAGCCATCCAATGAGATTTGATGGTAGATACATCTGAGATGTATATTCATAACATCTACAACCCCAGAAAGAACTCATCAACTGGAGGCAGCCTTCTTTCTCAGGCTATCAAGATCTTCAGAAAAGGCTAACACGCTCCGAGGTGCCTCAGAATTATTGAAAGAAATCTGGCTGGTTGCCAGAAATTTTTGAGAGCACAAGGTTTTGCAGCTTTGCAAAAAGCAGTTTACAACACAACAAAGCACTCACTGGGAGATCACACCAGGCTGTATGTAGGCTGCATGGTATTAGAGAATTTAGTGGCAGCATTAAACTCACTGTAAAAACATGAAGGTCTTTATCTAGACCTTGGTTAGTGGAGTTTTAGAGGAGTTATAATGTTGTAATTCCCTCTCACAGGGTTAAATGTTGGGTTTGGGTCACAGCTGGACTGGAGTCCAAGGTGGTGTTAAAGGCTAGAACAACTAATATATATATGTATATTTATATGTACATACACACACGTGCATGCACACCTCCCTCCCCCTTTTCTGCAACACTTTGCACAGATGTTCTGAATCATTTCTTATGCAATGACCATAAAGGAAATCCATGAGGGCCAAGAAACTTTTTATGATGAGATACTAAAAGCACAAAACCACATACCTTCTAAGAGGTAAGGGGCAGAGGATAGCCAACGGGTGATATCATTGAATCAATTTCTTTTTGGGACTACATGATTACTCTACTTAAAAATTATGCTGTAGAAGACATCTCAATTCCACTTACTTGCACCCTAAACTTTGAGATGAAGGAATCCTTCCAGATACAGAATTCACTTCCCAGTTGCACGCAGAGCTGATGCTTTCCGCTTTTACTGGTATCTTCATTACATTCTTGTGCAGCCTGAGCTTGGTATATGTACCAGCCTGGTCCCAGGAAAAAAAAAAAAAAAGGCTCTAAAAACAATGAAAGCAACAAAAATAAATTAACGTGGACACTGGTATGAATTTACTACACCGTAACACACGCACACACACAAAGATGTTTATATGCTTCAGTTAAGAATATTACTTTTACCAGACAACGTTAAATTAAATAACACAGATTTTGGTAAACCTTCATGCTACTAAACTGCCTGATGCTAGGAAGTCAAACCAATAAAGCGCTTTTACTCTATTCCACAAATGTAGCCAGATGGATTAAGGTGAGGAAATAAAAACACGTTATGAGGATGTCATCGCTCTGACTCATACACGAGTCTCCCCAAAAATGAGGAGCTGGAGGAGACAGCTGTCCTTGAAGCACTGTCTTGGCACCTCCCCAGGAATAGCTCTGGTTGAAGGAAGTCATAAGTGAGAAGTACCTAAAGTGGCATTGGGATGAGAAATGGACTATTGCTTCTCCACGCATGGTCCTTGCTCATGGATCCCAGTGATCCAGATTGCCCTCTCTGCTCATGAAACCTGGGGATAAAATTTACAGGGCTTTCTTCTTTTCCTAGTAGGAGACCCTGGACAAGCCTACCCCTCACGCTACTCCTGGAAAGAGAAAGGAACACCAACATTTTCAAGCTCTTATGTCACTAGTGACAAATGGCAATCCAAACAGGGAGTTTTACACACGGTAACCGGAGGAGTGATGAGGCATTAGTTGCCATTTATGCATTTCAGTAGTTCTGAGATAGCTTAATCAATTCTTTTTTGCTTTGGTTGTCCCTAGAAGCAAGCATAGGTTAGGAGGGTAGGCCAATGAAACACTTAAGTAAGGACTCAGGTATAGAACTTTGAAGAATCGCATCTTCATATTGGCAATAAGAGAAATTAACTGCAATTGTTTTGATATTTAGGATGTTTATATTGGTAGCAAGGATATTTAAGGTGAACTTCAAAAGATGTCTTTGTCTGTTGCTGAAATAAAAGGGTCTTTCCTGTCTTTGTGTTATATTTCATTACAATGTATGGTTACCTCTCCGTAACAGATCTCTTGGAAGGGAGAGAGAGCTATTGTCAGATTAACTAGAGCCATATGTCTGTAGCATAAATCCATATAATGAAGAGAGCCACATTCATGGGAGGGTGAATGAATGCCCCGAAGAAGAAACAGAGTGAGAGAAGAGCTGCTGAGCTGGAAATCCAGGAATCATTTTACTGGCTGAAGTATTGTGCCGTTTCACGGCAGAGGATTTGAGTTGGTATTTGGGCAGAAGCAGGCTCGGTGTCATGCTTTTGGGTCTGGATCAGGCAGAGTGATGCAACAGTCCATAGCGATAGGCTACTTCATGGCAGTTTTAATCTGTAGGTTTTCACATGCTGTCAGGAAAGCTGGTGCGTTGTACAGATTGTGTCAGGTCTGCACAGCTCAGAGGGCTCTGCTGGGAAATTGAGCATGACCAACACACCCAGGAGAACCGCTGGACAAAAGTGGTGCCTGGCAGAACTGCACTGCACAGCCCAGAGCCCTCCTTTTGGGCTAGAGCAAAACTCTGCAGACAGGCTAGCCCCTGGAATTGCTCAGTCTCCAAAGCAAGCTCAGAATGCAGGCACTGCTCCTTGTCAAGGATCTGGCCCTTCCTAAACCAGACTAGTTATGAAGTTGTCTTCTTCCCATTAACATGTGAGGAAAACTACCCTTCCGAGTTTGAATGGCAGAACAGTATTAAGCATACACCTTTTTTTCTTTTCTTTTTTTTTTTTTTCCCCTCTTAAATCACCCAAACAGAAAACTCACAATGAGGATGATCTTGTAATTACAGACACATCAGAACAGAGAGCATGATTGTTTGCTCAGATTTCTCTGAACGTTTCTTCAGAAGAATTTGGTAGAAGAGAGGGAGGGAAGAGCTTATTGTAAATCAACGTTGGCACAAAACTTCTGTAAAAAGGTGCCCAACATGCATTACATTCTTTGTTCTGTGTTTTTCCTACATATAAAGCCTTGACAACCTGCTATTCTATGATTGATGCACTTATTTCTTCTAAAGTATCACTAACCAAGCATATAATTTTTATACAGTAAGTGTATATTCAATTTCCTACAGTTTGACTGCTAAACAGGCTCAGTAGTAAAACAAATATATCCTGCCACAGTGCACTGTTCAAGGAGGACCAACGGAAAACCTTGGAATACTTTTCATTTGCCTTCCCTTTGCTTTTAGTGGCAATGAAATCACAGCAGGGGCACCTGCTAAATATCCATATTTTAATAGAAGTTGTAGTGTGGTTGGGTGCAGTCTGCACCTACTGCAGACTTTGTACAACGTTAATGGGAATATTACGATTCATATATTCTTGCACAATAAGACAGAATGACATATCAGGTTTGCAGGCTCTCCTGACAAGGTACGAGGTATTTATCTGGGGTTTTATACCACACTCTTATCAGCCTAGTATCTGAACGTCTATTGACATCATTATCATTCATATATTCATAAAATACGTAGGGGTCTCCCCGTTACATTCTACAAAGTGCGGACTTGCTCCTTCATAGTGTGAAGGAAAAGATAAACTGAAGAGAAAGAATTCAAACTCCCGTTGGCTGATTATTGGATCCCTGGCACTCCTGGGCCAGGCAGGAGGATAATGGATCTGCAAGAATTCATGTATGTTTATGATGTACGAGGCACTTCAGCTGACATTGAATCAGGTCAGTGGGTCCATTGGACAGGATGCAATGTCAATGGAACTGTTATGTATTATTGATGTCAGTCACAGAATAGATAAAAACATTAGCAAAATAGCTTCCATTGCCATTTCGGGTTTTTTTCCCCTCAAATGATAAAAGGCACCGGTCCATATTAAACACAAGAGGCCTCCAACATTTCTGATTCTCAAACAGTTTTGACTCAGAGCAAATCTAGGAAATGACAAACTGCTGCCAAAACAATATTTGTTACGTGGCTTAACTTCTTTCACGTTTTCAGTTGTGGAATAAGTTTACCTGTAAAAGAGAAACATCCTCGCTCAAGGTCCTCTTCTGCAAATTGTTAGGCATACGAGTCCTTCACTCACTCTAGATTTGTGCTTATCTCTATGTTATATATCGCTATATCAATGAATTTTAAAGGACTAATTCTTATTTACAGTTAAAGCAATTTTAAACTGCCTGGTCTGTGACATTAAAGCACTTTCTTCACACTGCCAAAGGAAGACCATCATGCAAATCACATCCAGTGGACTGTGCCCATACTTAAAGGAAGAGGACATGTAAGAATTAACTCACGATCTTTCAGCATGGATTATACCTGTTTTACCTCACCTTATATAGGCATTGCTCCCTAGAGATACGTACCACTTTGGCTGCTGCCACAACTGACCCATTCCTAAGTAAGAAGCCTTAAAACCCACTAGGTAGGTGGTAAAGACTGAGCTGCCTTTGAAACACCATGTAAAAAATAGCTATGTGTGAATAAATATTTATAGGATTTAACACCTTGCAAGAAGGGAAATAAGTGCCGTGGGGCAGGCTGCACAAAGACTATGTACAGTTTCTTTGCATCCTGAGTTCTCCAGATCACTTGAGTGACATTTTAAAACTTTAAGCAAGTAACACTATCAATTTCAATAGGGCTGTGCATGCCTAAATATAAGCACTTAAGTGTTTTACGGCTTCAAAGCGTGAATCATATACTTGCATTTGCCAATTAGCTACATAAAGGGAAGCATGTGTTTAGCTAATTTACATACTCAAAGCTGTTTTGTGTAGTTACCTTATCTGAGCCTTACAACTTTACACCTGCACCCATGGAAGATAGCTCCGTTCCGAGCAAAACCCAGGAAAATACGAAGGGCAATTTTAGTCAAGAGTATTATCTCAAACAAATATGATAAAGTCAAAGGAAATGCACTCAGAAAAAATCATGTAGCTCTTTGCTCCTTCCTTATGAAGGATTTACCCGATCCTTCACTATGGTGAAGATTTGCCCTGTTGCTTGATTTCACCGTGGCGTTCAGAACACCTGGTGCCTATTTGTAACTTGGGGGTGCAAAACCAGGGACTCCAACGTCAAACACTTGAGACCTTGCCAGTAAAGCCACTGGCCTCACCTCTGAAGCTTCAGAAAGTAGGGAGTCTTAACAATGACCCAATACACAGTCTGATTGATGCTTTATTTACTTTCACAATAATCCTTCTTTTTTGTTGTTGTCATTTAGTTATTTTTCTTGCTTCTATTCCCTGCAACTTATTTTTGTTTCCCAGTGCTTTGTTTTGAACCAGGAATGCTTAAGGGGTCATTAAAACTTTAATTTGTATACTGAAAATGTTGGCAAAGATAGGCTACCACTATACCTGAGCGTTATCTTCGTAAGTGCAAGCACAGTAATAACCAGTCTCTCCTTTTCCCCAAAGAGACACAGCTAATTAGTGATTCTTTGATCCCATTGTCTCTGAACAGAGACTAGTACAAGAAAGGTCATCAGGCCCCTGGCAAAAGTATTCAACCTCTTACATCTAAACCAAGGGGCACAAAGTGGACCAGGTTTTACAAAATATTACGAAGAGTGATTTCTTTGAATAATTTCTTTGAATGGGTGCTCTGTGCATCTTGATTACCCATCCTCTAGCGTTTCTTGCATTTGGTGTCAAGTCTGCAATCTTCTGCTAGTTCAGAAAAATAGAAAACAACCACTAAACCTGCTTTGGATTCAGTGGGCACGTGGTGTTGAAACACTCTTGCTCCGTTCACAGGGACACACGCGCATGCAACAGTCCCAGGAAAAAAAACCCCACAGCTTGCATTTCTCCCAAGCTTCTAAGGATGGGGCTTTTTAGTTTGGAGAAAAGAAGATTGAGTGGGGATCTAATGAATGTCTATAAATACATAAGGGCTGGGCGCCAAGAAGGCAGGGACAGCCTCTTCTCACTCGTGCATTGCGACAGGATGAGGAGCAATGGATCCAAGCTGGAGTACAGGGGAGCTGCACCTCAACATGAGGAAGAACTCCTTTACTGCAAGAGTTGTGGAGCATTGGAATAGACTCCCCAGAGAGGTTGTGGAGTCTCCTTCTCTGGAGACTTTCAAGACCTTCTCTGGATGCATTTCTGCGGGATCTGCTCTAGTTTTGTCCTGCTCTGGCAGGGGGTTTGGACTTGATCTTCAAAGGTCCCTTCCAACCCCTAACATTCTGTGAAGCAGAAGCAGAATTAAACTACAATGAGTGATTCAGCTGCGTGTGTTCATCTACATGCATCCCAGATGGGGGAGAAAATGACACTTGCCTCGTCTCCCCTTTGCAGCCCCGGCAGCTGTGGACAGGGTGAGCTCACCCCTCAGGAACCAGCCTCTTCCCTCTGCCCTGTGAGGTGGCAATGCAGTGAGTTTCTCTTGCATTTTCTTCACGAACATACACCTCTAATTTACAAAATATTATGAACTTTTTAGACTGCAAACTAATTGTTCCCTTTCCCAGGCCTTTCCTTTCCTGATGGCAAGTGGCTGCTGCAGTTAATCTAAAGGAATTCCTTCCAGGCCCTCTGCTCAGTGTTTCCCCCTCTTCACAAACCAAACCATCTTGTGTTGTAAAACAGGCAACTGAAAATTTTTACGACCACGTTTTCACAATATTTTCCACTTCCCCTTCCCCCTCCCCACGCCTTTTGATGTAAGGAGAAAATTTCATACGGTGCCTACCCTTATCTCCTCAAGAGAAAACAAAGAGAGCTAAAGGAAAACGTCTTCTGCAGAGACTGCCTTTTCTGTGCTGCTCTCCCCACTGTATGCCAAATAATGGCATCTGTTCCTGCTGTTCTTTAGTTCCCCCGTCCACTGTGTTTTCAACTTCCTGTGAAAATTTGTGGTTCTTAAATCCAAAGGTCATGGTTAACACTGAAGTTCAGTTTGGAAGGATTTGGATTTGTTTCTCTTCATTATTGTTTTTAATTCTTTTTCCAGCTCTCCGAAAAATCGAGAAAAGGCTTTCACTTGTTCTTTGCATGGTGGGTGTTTTACACCCTTCAGCATGCATCTCTGCAATTGGCGTTAATACTCTGGGAAATATCCATTTGTGTACTGATAAGCATTAAAGCATTGCTGTTTCCATGCCTTCTGGTGAGGTTCAACGTGCTGTCAGCAGCGCGAGCTCCTCTCACGCTGCCATCACTCTGCAGGGAATAGGAATTCCCTTCGTCAGGTCAAGAAAATTCCAGCTGCACGTAAGCGAAGCCACTCTTCTTTGAAGCAGAGCAAATAGTCAAACTTCTACCGAATTATGTATGATGGTTTTGTGCAAGAGGAGCTGAACTCAGATCCCCAAATTCGTTTTTCTTCTTGCTTCAAGTTGAGACTCAAACTGTGATCCCAGCACTGAAATGCCAGTGCTCTGTCCAGTGAGCTGCTCAGCCCATCTGTTTGCCAGCTTTGTGCATTTTACAGTAGGCAGCCTGAGATGGCTCAACCATGGATGTAGTGTGGGCCTCCATCTATTCAGTATTTCCCTAAAGTATCATTCTTAAAAATGCATATTTTTGTCAGCTGAGAGGGTGCACTGAGAGATGGTGAGGCATCATTCAAGAGAGACAGGCAGGGAATTAAAGGCAAATACATAACTTTTTACATTGGGGGGGGGGGGGGGGGGGGTTGGTGTGGGGAAAAAAAAAAAGCCAAGACTTTCATTGTTTCCTTTCTATCATTAAGAAAAATGGTACGTGCATGTTGCTAAACATTTACTTCTGTGCCAAGGAACTGGGCTGTTCCACTGAGCACTGGGCAAGATCCCAGAGAGTGGGACTGGGGGTCCATGCAGCCTGTGCCCACCACCCCTTCAGTCTGAGACGCTCTTTTCCCTATCTGAAAATTCATCCTGCAAATGCTGATCTAGAGATAATGGGGACAGAAAAAAAAAAGCCCTGGTCCTGAGAGGGGTAGGGGTTTAATGATGTCATTTTAAAAATATTTCCTATGTTCTATTTGAGAAAGGAAATAAACTCTACAGGTGTGATGCCCTGAGATTTTTCTCTGCCCTTGCTTCACAGGAGTAGGCAAAAGCCTTCATGTCCTTTAGCCTGCACACCCCCTGTGTCTGGCATGGTCTCTCTTGTCTGGTCTGAGAATCAGATGCTATTTCTGGTCTGAAGACATTTGTTCTCAATTGCCCACACAGTTCAATGGGGTTTTAAGGTACATTTGTTAGGGATTATAAAGCACCTAAAGATGTATCAAGTGGAAGGGTCAATAGAAGATCAGGGTGTATTGTGTTACGGTGTGTTGCATTATGCGGGATGTCTCAATTCACTATTGGAAACCAGATGTGGCAGACAAGCCCAGCCTATTTTTCTGAACATTGTAGATACCTTTGAACTATGTCATCAACGGTTAAAGATTTTCACAAAGATTTCGAGAAGTAGATTTTACCAAGTCTGCCAATTGCTATCAAAACCTCAAATTCTGTTGGATAATTGAAACGCTCTATCCCAATCCAAAAAATAATAAGCGTAAAAAGAACACTTACATCTTTCTTTTGTAATATACACAGACCACAGTATGAATTTGCTACCTGTAAGGTGTATTGAATTTTTAATCATCTATATATTTATAGTAAAGAGTAACACATTACTTCTAGCACACAAAAGCTTATGGCATACGATTATCCTTAATTAATGGGTAAGTGCAAAGCTTTATTATTCAATGAAACTGATTTATTATCTTAATTCGCCGATGTTCTGCTTCATGTTTCCATTGAAACCATTGTTTGCACCATGGTAACCAGCAACCACCATATGTACGTGATCTTTTTTTATGACCTATACGTAATTAGATTTTATTGTTTTCTTAAAGCTGAAGGATAGCCAGTGCAAGCAGTCTGCCTATAGTTTCCCATACCTATGAACGAAGGACAGGTCGCACGTCGCTTTGTTTCTGTAATAATCAGGTTGTGTTTTGCTCTATTATTCTAAGCTGGTGTCTATTTTTTCCCCAGCGGTCCTGCAGGCATCCCTCCTCTTCCTTCCTGAGCACGACGGCACACTTGCCTACCTGTCCCTGTCTCCTCTGCTTGGCACAGCTAGTTAACTGAAAGGAACTGAAAAGAGCTGAAAGCTAGTGGGTGTCGGAGCTGCCTGGTGGAGAGATCCCCAGCTAATTGCTAGTCCTAACAGGCACAATTAGCCGCTACAAGCCCTTTGAGATGGCCCTGGGCTTCTCTCAGGTAACAGCCATCACTAGATAAAGGCTGAAATACGCTGCATTTAGAGAGACACTTGCAGACAGGGATGTCACAGGCTGCCAATTATGCTCTGCCTGTACACAGTCACTTCCAAGAACCAGACAAGACACATACACCTGAAGTTAAAGGGACAAGATGTGTACTATTTTGAACTACACAAGTGTGGGGCACGTGAAGATATAACCCTTCTCAAATTAGGTCACGTCATCTTTTCAATTATCCCTTCTTGATCAAGTTTTGCAATGTTTTTTAACATTTCCTCCAAGCAGCAAGTCCTGGAAGGCTCAGTGTGAGAGGGCTGCCTATTTTGTTTGCTGTGTGTGATGTCACTTTAAGCAAAGTTTCACCATCACCAAGTGGCTTAAGAAGCCTCTTCTAACCAAATGGCTGTGGTCTTCCCTGTCAGAACTGTAATCCTTTAGCCATCTATCCCTCCCAGAGGAGGAGAGGGAGATTAAGATATCTAAGCATTACTGTTGAAATCAGTAAGTGCCCCACACTTCCTTATCCATAAACAAATGACCCTCTCTAAGCATCTCTGGCAGCACATCCTTTCTCTCAAGCAATGAACTTCTGTACGAAATAAAGCAGCACAGATAGACAGCCTTTAAAAAGAACCCAAACACATCAGGTTTTGGAGCAATTAGAAGGAAACGGGAAATTTGAGGCAGCTACCACAGCACCAGCCACCACAGCATCCCATAGAAAATCATTCTAGATCAGTGTGTAAATATTCAAACACTTCAAACACGGAGGCCATAAATAATTGTAAAGACCTAGCTCTAAGTTGTGGACGTTGGTATTAACACACAATTTCCAAGACACATAAGAAGCACAAGTTCTGGCCCAAATTTTCATATCTTAGTAAGCTGACCTAGCCACCCACCTCCATACTCGCATACCCATTTAAGAAGAGAATCAGAAAAAAATGTTCATGCAATTTCCTCTGGAGAAAACGTCTCATTTAGTTTCTCTGAGAACTAATTTATTCCACTGTTTAACTTCAGAAGATCCTGCACCTCCTGCCCTCCTCTGTTAGAACATCAGCTCTCCATCACAGCTAGGTTTAAAGCACATTCCCATGGTACTCACCAAAATCTGTCAAACTACCTGTACGAATAAAACTAAAATGAAATAAAAATATTTCTATGTATTTATGATTATATTTAAATATCTTA
>JAAGNO010021491.1:18686-36940 GCA_033439905.1 Ceryle rudis | reverse complement strand
GGGATCACTGCCTCAGCAGGACCTTCATCCGGACTGCTACCACCCCCCCAGCTGCCAGACTATCGGGTTGTATTCGGACTCTGATTGTGGTTTGTTTTTTTTCTTGTTTCCCTTTGTACTGCTGCATTACATTTGTTTTGTATTTCTGACTTGAGTCTTTTGCTGGTTTTGTTCTCAAACCACTACACCCATCTTCAGCTCTTCCCAACACCTACAGGAGTGGTTTAGCCCTGAGCTGGCACCCTTGCCCAGCAACACTTAATTTTGCATATGTGGCCGAGAAGCTCTGAGCTGTTGCTCATATACTGAACTATGCTTGTAAATGAGGATTTTTTTTTACTTCATGGCAGGTCTAGAACAATAAAATAAACTGCAGTTAAGGGAAGACAATATTTTTTTTTTTTCCAAAAAAACCTATTGGTAAACTGCAAGATTAGAAAAGAAATCCTTTAAGGATGAAGTTGCTGTATTTGTTTCAAACCATATTTTCCTATAGATGAAAAGGAAAAATAAACAATGAAAAAGAAGAAAAATTCAGAATGAAGTTAAGTGCAATAAACCAAGGTTTTCTAATTAGAAAGCATCAGGGTGAACCACTGTGAATAAAGACGGCGAATGAGATAGTAGGAAAATACAGGGGTGAAAGACTCAGGAATTTTCTGGATGTTTTTGTTGCCTTTCCTCCTCTACATGAATGATTTAGGCCAGCCAAGAAGAATTTAACAATATTTTAGCACCACTGATTCTCTGTTTTTCACACAGATAAATATAAAAAAAGGAATCAAATGAACATTTTTTCTCTGTTCTTCTTGTTAACCAACACATAGGCACTTGCACAGCTGATCTGGAGAGGTGCTAAACACTCTCGTCAACCATTGATGACAATGTGTCTCACCACCCTCACAGTGAGGAACTTCTTCCTTTTGTCTAATCTAAATCTACCCTCTCTCAGTTTAAAGCCATTACTCCTTGTCCTACAAGCTCCTGGAAGAAAACCCTCTCCAGCTTTCCTGTAGGCCCCATTAGGTACTGGAAGGCTGCTATAACGCCTCCCCAGAGCTTTTTCTTCTCCAACAACTCCAACTCTCTTCACCTGATCATCTTTGTGGCCCTCCTCTGGACTTGCTCTAACAGGTCCATGCCCGTCTTATGTTAGGGGCCCCAGAGCTGAACCCTGGGGACTCACACGTGAGCAGAGTAGAGGGAGAAGATCCTCTCCCTCAACCTGTTGGTCACACTTCTTTTGATGTGGCCCAGGATACGCTTGGCTTTCTGGGCTGTGAGCGCACATTACCAGGTCACTGAGATTCTCATCAACCAACACACTCAAGTCCTTCTCCGCAGGGATGCTCTCAATTCACTCATTAACCAGCCTGTATGTGTGTTTGGGATTGCTTCAACCCCTTGCACTTGGCCTTGTTGAACTTCATGAGATTTGCACAACCTCACCTCTCAAGGTCCCTTGATGGCAGCTCTTCCCTCCAGCGAGTCGACCACAGCTTGAGGTCATTAGCATATTGCTGAGAGCACCCTCAATCCCCCGTCCGTGTCACTGACAGAGATGTTCAACAGCACCAGTCCCAATACTGACCCCTGAGGAACGTCACTGGCCTCCAGGACGGGATGGCACAAGATGGGTAGTGTCACCCTTCAGGAAAAATAAAGACAAACAATAGACGAATATGAATGTCACCTTCCTCAGACACAGAGAAAAACCTAAAAAGGTAACTGAGCTTGATGCAACAGCTCTTCAGGGTTGCAGCTCTTTGCTTTCAAAGTGTTTCTGCTCCTATCCATCCCTGGTGATGGTGGTAAATCCCAGAAGCAATGCATCTTTTCCTGAAAATACCATTGCATTCTTTTCCTTTTTAATGAAATATTCTTTTTTCCATCGGCCTGCAGAAGGATCTGTGTCACTTGGGTCAGAGCCACGTACAGTTTACATTATTAACAATCCTTGCAAGCAGGAAACAGCAAGGAAGAAAAGAAGGAAAGCAGGAAACCACCTGTGCAGGGCAGTAAGAAGGAAGGCTAGCAGAATACGTACATTCCTCTTGCAGGAATCTCAGCCCATGCACTTCAGCATCTAAAATCTTCCTCACCTCTTAGTCACTGACATCCTATAAAGCTGACAAGTGGCCACCACAGGCAAAGCTGTTGGGGCTCCCCTCCTGCTTCCCTCCAGCCAAGCAAAGCACCATCATCGGCCTGTCAGGAGAGACGTGCAGACAGACCACAGCAGCCCTCCCAGGTGGAAACGCGATGCGGTGGTTGCCCCTTGTCCTGGGACACAATTAAAACCACAGTATTTAAACACCACTGCTCACCTCTGAAAGACAAAAGCACAACACTGCACTGCCTGGGCAGGGAATTAATTCACTGTGGAGACTCGGCATGAAAAAAAATCAAATTTTGCAGGAGCAGGTAAAATCAAAATAATTTTTTTTTCTTTATCTTTTCATTATTAAATAAAACATCTATTGATTTGAGGTGCAGACAGACTCGGTCCTGATGGTTTCTGTACGATGATGCTGTACAGTCCTGAATTTCTTACACTTTCAAAACACTTGTTGAATCTTTGAATAATCCAAAAATATGAAGTAGGGCAAGACATTCCCGCAGTTCACCTTCACAAAACGTGATGTCACTTATGTACAGACACTTAATCCTATTCCTCCTCCTATTTTCCTTTCAAATATGTGTTTTGTATGAAGTTATCCATCAGACAGCACATTGTCAATGAGATGTGTCACTGCTGTGTGTGTATTCTGATAAAATGAACCTAATGCATATGTAAATCTGCCTCCTCAGGAAAAGTGTGCAGAAACACATTCGACTTGAAATCTCTCACTGCAAAAAGATTTAAGAAGGGGACAGATGAAAATTTCCCAGTTGCAAGACTGAAGAAGCAGCAGTCCTTGAGATCTGAAATGTTCAGTCCAGGGAGGGACCCCACAAAAGTCAGAGTGCCCACCTGGGCCAGCATCGCTCTGCAGCCACGTACAACGCCACGAGCAGAGGTGGTGGGACCCCACCTGCTGGGATCCCCCACAGCTCCCTCTTGGCCATCCAGGGGCCATTGGGAAGGAGAAGGTCCTGGCTCCACCATGCTGCAGATGTGAGAAGCACCTGAGGGCAGCAGCCACATAACCTTGTAAGAGCACTGGGCAGCCACGTTAATAAAATCATGCAGACAACCAGCACACGCTGCTTGCAAAGTATTGTGCTGCTAGGGACTGTCAGAAAAGTGATCGTGGAGACCTTTGTGGAAAAAAAAGCACATAAATCCCGATCCTCATAACATGGATTTAGCTCTCTAATCGATTTTTAACCCACTTTTAAAATCCTTCAAAGGGATACCCAGCGGCTTTTTGACTGGATTCTTGACTATAACCATTTACAGTAATTTGCACAAAAAATAATTTGAGGAAAGGATTTAAAGATATCATCTGGCAAATTGCTTTGTTGACAACAGATAGATATTAATTGCAGTTTATCCTGGCCATAATTAGGCACTACATTCCTAGCTTGGTGATCATAAGAGGTTTTTTTTTCTTATTATCTTAAAGAGTTTACAAAAATGCCATAACATTGAGAGACACCTTCTTAAAAGATTAAAAATAGGCGTGTAAGGACATCAATGAGAAGTTCATATGAAACTAAAAAGATAAACAATAAAAAAAATACATCCCTCTCACAAGTAACTAACTCTTGTTCAAAATAGAATGTATAACTGCTTTAAAAACAAGCCAGTAAAGTTATTACTGACGCAGAAGTGCCTATGTTCATGCACCTTGCCATTCTCATGGGCAGAATTTGGAGATAGAAGCATCACAGGGAAGGAAATTTCCTTGTTATACTGTTACATACAAGCTGTGCTACAAAAAAGCACCTCTTACTTCTCAACCCAAACCCCAAGTTTGTTACGTATCTTGAATGTTATAAACTATGTATACAAAGAAAGGATTTCTGCTCTGTAACATCATTTTTAGAAGCAGCTGATGGCTTCGTGTAAACCTTTGAGAGCGGGGAGGGGATCCTGAAAACCAACACTGTCTTTTTATTAAGTATTTTTATAAGAGCACAACAGTCTCCTCAGTTGGAAAGGGGACAATATAAATACGAGACCTTTGTGATCTAGAAATATGGTAGTTTTTAAGCTGCACCTTTTAAAGGAATCTCTCAAACCCTGAAAACCTTCTGCAGTATCTTGCTGTTTAAAGTAACAAGGTGCATCCTCCTCTACAGCCAGCAATGCACTGGATCATTTGTACCACATATCTCTCGGAGTGTCTTGTGCCTGAGTTCAGTGAAAGGCTTTGTTTTGGTTTCTAAGCGCTTTCTTGTTTATTTGAAATGGCAGTATTTACATCTCATAGCTTATTAACTCTAATTACCCAGTTCAGTAATTAAAAAAGGCAGAGTTGTCTACTGACATTGATCACAATACAAAAAGCCTAGTAGAAAGAGTCTAATGAAATATTTTTGTAAATTGTAAAAAAAAATTAAAAAATTAGATAATTATGGGAACAGGAGGAAAAAAAAACCAAACAAACCCCAAACCCTAACTGTGCATCTTCTTTTAATAAAATCAATATGATATCATTCAATTAAGGTAGTGAAGCAAAGCTGGGAGTTCACTAGGACATTGACAAACATTAATGCTTTTGCAGCTTTCAGATGACTTCATGGGATGATACCTGAGATGATAAAGAAAAAAAATGAATTGAGGAGCTTGTTTTATTTTTTTTTTTCAACACTCATCCTTTAACATAAAACGTAGGAAAAGAAAAGGCAACCGTTTGCTGAAAACAGAGCAGGCAATGCTGAAATTCATCTGCTGGAAGAGGAAGGGTGACTTTCTCTTCATTCAAAGGAACTTCTCCCTGTAGTGGTAACCATCTGTTGATCGTTTAATTTTATAAGATTCAATTTGAAACAGAAACACTACATATTATGACTTTTCCTCCACGCATAGTATTGTTCACATTTCAAAAGACACTATAAGTGATAACTAATACTTATTACTTACTGCCCTCTGCAAAATATTCTTGGCGGAAGGTTAGAAACTGACATTTCCAGTTGAAAATAATGCATTGTCAAATAAGAAAACTGCAGGCTATAATTTTTCACACATGTATCTATTATTTTAAACATGAAACGTTGCATCAGTTTGACATTAATTTATATAATAGGGACAGAAAAGGATAATGCAATTTTCAGGGGCTATCTACATTTAATTAACTGGCAGCAGTCGCCTGTAACAGAAGAAAACTCTGCTACAAAAAAATAAAGCCTGTTTGTACACCTTCTATCATGCATTATTGAAACACACAGTGTCATTATATGAAATAATAAGTGCTTAAATAGAGGCAGCAACTAATAAATGCAGACACAAAACTTTCATAAAAGTTTGTAAATACAGTATTGTATGGAAATTCTGATGCATATTAGCTCTCATAGGCACTGTAAAATGTTTTATTATGAAAAAAGTGGGTAAGATACTTATCTTTTAAATTGGAGTTTAATATTTTATTAGTGCCACGCACATAATTCTCATCAAATGGCAGGAAACTCTTTTTTGTATGGATATAAATGTCTAGAGTTTAATATTTCAAAGATAAGTACCTACCACTGCATCTATCACAGTGCAGCCTAATGGAATTTACTTTTTCTTAAATATTTATACTGTATGTGTGTTTGGTTGTCAAACGATTGCATAACTACTGAGGCAGAACTGATAAGCTGGGCAACAATCTTGCGATTTTTTGGGGGTTTCAAATTTTAAATGTTTAAAGTCTTGAATGCAGTAAGGAATGCAGGATTTGAGAATTTTCAAACACGCAATTTTCTTGGAAAAATAAGGATTCTATAATTGACAAACAAAAAAGTTCTTTCTAAGTGAACCCTTGATTGCAGAGATCGTCTGACTCTCTCCAAACAAATTACATTTAAAGAAAAATGGAATGACATTAACAGGAAATATTTCCTGAGAATCCCAAATACACAGTGGTGAGCAAATTAAACTGAGACCAGTCTCTGATATTTCCAGTGTAATGTACAGAGAGCATCATTCAGGTTCTGCAATACTGCAAACTATTTCATCAGTTCTGAGAAATGCTTTCTGATCCATGCTGATACAATTACCTAGCCTTTATTGGCAATTTAGACCTGCTTTTAGGGACATTTTAGAGCAAATGATGTTTTCTTGATATTTTAAAAAAGCAGCACTATTTGCTATACCTTTGGGATAAGGTAGAAATGGAGTTAGAGGCTCATTAAATATCTGATTGGTACAATGTGGTTTTTGTTACTGTGGACTAAACTACCAAAAATGAAGATATGTTCCTGGAGGTTCTGTTCCCCCTTGCAATCAAAGGGTATTTTTATTTGGAATATTTCTGTAAAATATCAGCTGGCATTTGCTACACCGTGCTACTGACGAGAGCCTTAAAATCTGCCTATTAATTGAAAGATGGTGAAACTTACCTGATAAATTTTTAATATGAGCATGTGTGAAGGGCACACCACGTCTTTCTTTGTTCTTATAAAAACGTATGTCCAGACTATGACCAAGCGAGCCTGAATTCCTTCTGATGTTTCTGTAAGTAGAGAAAAAGAAAGTAAAGGCAGTTGCAGAGAAGAAAAAAAAACTAAAATAAGATACTCTTAAATGTTTTGTTGTGGTTTTGGGGTTTTTTTTTTTGTTTGTTTGTTTGTTTTTTGTTGGTTTTTTTTTTTTTTTTTACGCAGGGGTTTAAGTGAATTGCCATCTGAAACTAGACAACAGCCCACTGAATGAGACACAGCCTAAAAGGTCATACCAGTTGGTCTTGCAACTGGTATAGCTTTAACTTAGAGACTTAAAGACAGCTGCAGTAGCCTTAAATTGTAGGATTTAATTCAAAAGCTGTTTTCCCAAGCTCTGGCAAAGCTGTTAAATTAGGTCCTCTTGTCCCAATTACTTACAATGGTATATACAGTCAAAAGCAGACTCAAAAGTTGTATCAGTTAACATTTCTTTGATATTTTCAACTGCTTTCAATTTTCCCCCCTGCTTTTGGAAAATTCACAAGTGTTTCTGAGTTCTCTCTATCACACACACAGCTATTTCTATGCCATACTGGTCCGAGGAAATAACGCAGAAGGAAGCGTGATAAATCAGAAGCATACCATTGTGATAAATAAAAGCCGATAATTTAAAGCTCTTTTAGACAGAAGTGAGATGCCTCGTGAGAACACTAGTGTGGTAAATAAAATCTGCTAATTTCAGTCTTTCAAAATAATGCTTCCTGCTGTTAGCATCCAGCACACAACGTAGCAAGACAGTTATTAAGCAGCCCTGTCGAGGAGAGGATTTCATCACTGCCAGAGTTACGGGGAGGAAACTTTTGTACTGCAAGTTTCCCAAGGAGATGGAGCAAACTTTGCTTATATGTCAGGTGTGCAAGTTTTTGCAATCTGGTGTAAAAAAAAGAAAATAAACCCCACGCATAAACAACATGATGAACTTGAAGTCATAGGTGTTTGCAGACCCAGCAATGCTACAGTTACAGACCGGGTCACTGAAATCAGTTTGAAGGCAAATTGTGCTCTGGTTTAGTTTTAGAGCAATGTGCGTTTAACTCTTTCACTCCAAGTGGTTAATGGACAGGCACGGAAATGATATGAAATTCACCTATTCTGCATCAGACACCAATCCAACTGATTAAGAAAGATTTGAAAGCCCTAGTTTTAGAAAATCAGCTAGACATCTCATTGCCAAAACACCTTTTTTTGTCCTTTCGCTGCCCATTGAAGATTTTCTAGCTGTAAAACAAGCAGCAGCTGGAAAGCTTAATGCAGTTTGCATCACTGGGGTTGGGAGGGAAGGCAAAATATCCTGCCAGAAATGCATCCCTCCCACATGACTGGGGAATACAGGCCTGGGTGGCAACCACAAAGGCAAGGCCTGTCCCCCGTGCGGTGAACAAAAAAAAAAAAAAAAAAAGAAAAGAAAAAAAAAAAAAAAAAAAAAAGAGAAGCCTCCCAAACTCCTTCCTTCCACACAAGGCAAAAACAGTCTGGAAGAAATTTAGTGAGGAAGGAAAGGACTTGTCAGAACTGTTCTTTGCTTGTTCCTGCCCTGCAGGTTGTGGTTGACACTCTGAAAAATGAAGGCCAAGATGCAGGGAAAATATTACTACTCCAGTTGCCTGGCCAAGTGTAGGGATACCTGCAATGAAGCACGGAGACAAGGCTTAAAATCATATGTTTGGCAAAATGTTGAGGTTAGGCTGGGTCTTTTAGCAAAGCAAAGACTGAAAAGTGAAATAAAACCACGGGGCTGCCAGCACAGAAGCATCGGGCACTGGCAGGTTCAGCAGGCTCCTGCAGTGGCACGGAGGATCCAGGAGGTTCTGCACACCCTAAACAAAACCTGCTACGTTTAATTCCAAATTAGCAAGTTTTTGTTCTCCTTTTGTAAACAAACAGTGACAATCAACAAACTTCCCAGTTGGCCCCCCCTCCCCCATGCTCCGGGTTCAGCGTCTGTTTGCTCATACTGGCAGGAACACACTTAAAGGTGCCAGTTTTAAACACGCTAGCAAATATCTAGCGCATCCAGTTGTGCTTCTCTATACCAGTTACCCTGCAGAAAGGGCTCAGGATTTGGTATTAAAGGAGAGAGTGGTTCTGGGGGGAAGCTGGTCCTACAAGTGCACGTGAACAGAAGACCCAAATCTGCACTATTAGGAGAGGAAGGATGTAGAGAACAGAGCCAGTACCTGGTATAGAATGTCCCAGGGTTGAAGGAGGGGATTGCAATAGCTCCCAGCACAGCAAGTCACCAGGACCTGCTGCAGAGTTAGAAGTCACACTAAGCTGGAGGAAGGAAGTTTTCCAGAGGCTGCACGGAGAGAGAAATGAGCTGGAAAGTCTACTATAAGATGCTCCTGTGACCAGACATACAAAAGGGTTTGTTTTGTTTTTTTTTTTTTTCCCTTGTGCTTCTGAGCAAAGGACATTCAGAGGAGCAATGCCACTGTGACTGAGATGATACAGAAAAGGATGGGAGGGAGGACTCGGCAGCCCTGCCTGTGAGTGCCAGGTCACTCCTTCCTTTGAGGAGCACAGATACTGTCCCTGTAGCTGAGGACCACCATCAGCACCTCTGCAGATTAGGGGCATCGTTGCTATAATCAAGCAGCAGGCCTGGCTGAGCAGATATTAGACTCTGCCACAGCAAAGTTCAACACAATTTGGAGACCAAAACAATAGAGTAATTGTTGCAATGCCATGCAGCATCAGTATTAACATGAGCAAATTATTTTGGTAGAGATTCAATTTCATAAATGTGGCTTCAAAAGCTGTTCCATAAGCACTATAATGCCTTTTTTTTTTTTTTTCAAAATGAATAAAAACTTTACGATAGGTTCAGCACAGTACTTAAGTATTTGTTTTGTTAATTTCTTAAAACAAATTGGATTCCCAGTAAATACAAAACTTGGACAGCTGCATTAAGCAAGCAGTGGGGAAGCAATCTCATAATGATTATCATGCAGAAGCACACTACAGAAGAATTCCCAGAATTTCATCCAAACTGTTATTTGCTCTATTATAAACCTTCTATAAAACCCGATATAAAAACTCCTGAAGGAAGGGAAAGCATTTTTAAATATTTGCAAATACCCTCCAACGATTAAAGAACTGCGTGAAGGATGAAATGTTAACGAATGACAACAGAATTAGAGGATATGGTCTTCCTCCTTATTTTATTGCGCTGAGAGGGAATCGGAGCAGTTGTAACCATTTTCCCTCCAACTGAAAGTTTCTGAGGCCAGACAACCTCAGCTTTTGATCACAAACCCAACATGGTAGACTTGTCCCAGGTTCCTGCACGAGCTTGACACCACAGACAGCAGATCTTTGGGGCTAAACCCTAAGGTAGGTCTCAGTCACGCCGTGAAACTCTGGGACTTCAGCCATCAATAGGCACTGGGGTGAAAATATCAGAAGTGTTAGTCTTGTGGTTGCAAAGTATAAGAGCACGTGGACTAATGGATCTTGATACCAGCCTGTAATGCCTGGGATTAGAAACATAGAAATGTCTGGGTTGGAAGGCACCTCTAGAGGTCATCTAGTCCAACCCCCCTGCTGAGAGCAGGGCCATCCGCAACTAGAGCAGGTTGCTCAGAGCCTTGTCAAGCCTCATCATGAATGTCTCCAGGGATGGGGCCTCAACCACCTCCCTGGGCAACCTGTTCCAGTGCTCCACCAACTTCATGGTAAAGAACTGGATTCTGCATAAGGATAACTGTGCGTGTAAATAAATATACCTATATAGTTTATCTGTATTTCTTTATCTGTGGCAGGAGGAGACAGGACTGGTTGATGCTCTCCCAACGTTCTTTCCAGGTGCACAGGTACCAACATACAGACATGCACAGCCACAACAGCACCACGTGTGGACAAACACCTCACCTGTTGTCTTTTACTTTTATCAAAGAATTTGTCTTTCAGGAACAAAATAGCTGTGCACATCAATTTTCACAATGCTTCAAGGGGACTTGTAGGCTTTCTGCAGTGATATATGAACTCGCTCCCTGTGGTGCTGCCAGGAGGGAGGTCAGCAAGGAAACATCCCATGCAACTGACTGGGTTAGAACATCCACAACTCTAATTAGAATTTGCTTAACCTTGGGAAAAAAAAAATAAAAATCTCATTGTAAAGCAGAATATTATTTAAAAAAATTATAAATACAAATCTGTCATGCCAAGGAGCAGCCCGTTGTGGATTTAACAGCTAAGGCAGGCTCCCAGGAAGCAGGGGTTTGGGATCTTTCCAAACAAAAAGATTTGGCCGAAAACCTGAAATCTCTCTTCTGTGAGCAACTAATTAGACTTTGACAAGTTTTACAGTCAGTAACATCCCTCCACACCCCTCATAGGCTCTCACCTATACACAGGCTGAATGGAGACTCCACAAACCATCATCCGATGGCTTCACAAACCTAATACACCTATCCACCTTGTAGCATCTAGCTGACATTGGAAGACACAATTTTCAACCCACTCGCTGTTTTATGGAAGATAATCTTCTGAGGGGGCTGGTTGTGGAGCTCATACTGTTCCCTTGAAGAGGAAGAACCACCAGATAGATATCTGATCATCGGCAGCGGCAGAGATAACCGGCAGTAGGACATGGAGCCCTCCTGCAAGCCCCACAGGAGGGACTGTGGGAGTCCCTCATCATCCCTTATCAATCCCACATCTGCCCATGTGCAGATCTTTTAAAATACAATAATAAATGTATGTATATTTATACGCAGAAGGGGACAAAAAAAAATCTCATTTCTACCAGCACAGTAAAACATACCCTTCTTTCCACAGAGAATGTCACAACAACTGAGGAGTTTCCACACTTCTCAGCCTAGGAAGGCAGAGCAGATGCTTCTGTGGGGAAAACTCAGGTCACCAAAGGGAATGTCCTACAGGCCACCTTCACACTGTTAAGAACGAAGAAAAAGGGCAAAGCTTGCTCAATAACCACAGAGTAAATCCAGGGCAATGCCATCAAGTTAATAACTACCCAATATTATGCAAGCAGGATACTAATTTACCCACAGGTTACAAGAGTGTGCTGCTGTTTCATTAAATAGCAATTCTTGTACATTTGAGAGCATAACTGTAATTGACCCTAAGGGCATGGCATGTCTATTGTCACTGTCACTAAACTGCCATGCTTATTTCCACATAGAATCAGAGAAAGGTAGGGGTTGGGTGGGACCTCTGGAGATCATCCAGTCCAACCCCTCTGCCAGAGCAGGGTCACCCAGGGCAGGCCACACAGGAACAGATCCAGGTGGGTTTGGAAAGTCTCTGGAGAAAGAGACTCCACAGCCTCTCTGGGCAGCCTGTTTCAGGCTCCGTCACTCTCCCAGTGAAGAAGTTTCTCCTCATGTTGAGGCAGAGCTGCCTATGTTCTAGCTTATACCTATTACTCCTTGTCCTGTTACTGGGCACCACGGAAAAGAGACTGGTCCCTTCCGTTTGACACCCACCCCTCAGATATTTATAGGTGTTAATAAAATCCCCTCTCAGGCTTCTCTTCTCCAGATTAAGCAGCCGGAGGTCTCTCAGCCTTTCTTCCTAGGGAAGATGCTCTATTCCCTTAATCATCCTCATATCCTCTTCTGGACTCTCTCCAGTAGATATCCCTGTCCCTCTGGAATCGGGGAGCCCAAAACTGGACACAGCGTTCCAGGTGTGATCTCACCAGTGCAGCGTAGAACAGGAGGAGAACCTCCCTTGACCTGCTTGCCACAGTTTTCTTAATGCACCCCAGGATGCCATTGGTATCCAGGGCCAATTGCTGTCCCATGCAGAACTTGCTATCCATCAGGACTCCAAGGTCTTTCTCCATGGAGCTGTTTTCCAGCAGGACAACCCCTAATCTGTACTGGTGCCTGGTGTTATCCCTCCACAGATGCAGAACCCTACACTTGTCCTTATTGAACTTTGTGAGGTTCACCTTCACCCAGTTCTCCAGTCTGCCCAGATCTCACTGGATAGCAGCACAACCTTCTGGTGTGTCAGCCACCCCACCCAGCTTCCTATCATCAGCAAACTTGCTGAGACTACACTCCATCCCCTCAAATACAAGGTGTATTTCCTTTTCTTACTCACATACAACTTCTCTTTCTCCCCCCACTGATAACAAAAAGCTCAGGAGGCCATGCTCCCTCCCAGATATTTGAACCTACAAACATCACCAAGGCAGAAGGATCCTGTGGTGCTCCAAGCAGAGGCACATGCTGGGGATGCTCTCCTGTGCATCCCACTACCATGTGGGAAAACACACGTTTTTGGAAACACTAAAATCCCTGAAGAATGGTACCAGGAATAGAGACACTTTAAAAAACACCTGACAGTTCTGCAGCCACAGCAGGGGGTTTATGCCTCATTTAAGCCAATGAACCTTTCTTCATTTTAGCAAAGTTACACTGCAGCAAAAGGGAAATACTAGACAGGGTAATCCAATCCATAACTTGGAACTTTCTTGGAGTAGCAGAATTTACCTGCTATGCTGCCTTTTTTTTTTTTTTTAAAACCTATAAACATGACTTAAAAAAACCAGCATGTAATTTTCACCCTTGGATCCCTAACTACCACCTGCCTTCTGTATATCTATTTTTAAGACAGTAAATGCCGCAGACTGAACCTGTCCATACTATTTTGTACCCCACAGTACTGACTCAATCGTCAAGGCTAACCAAACAAATGAACAAATAATAATGACCTTAGAGATACCAGCTTGTATTTATAATGAACTATTATTTCAAATGAAGTTTGATGGTTGCTACTATGCAGCTATGGATTTATACCTATTGTAACACACAGCAAAAGTTAACATCAAAGAATAAAGGGAAATACAGCAGAGATGATGCATTTTTCCACCTGAGTAAAATGTCACCAGACTTACTAGTGGCAAAGTGAAAACTCTGTAAAGCAGCATAAGAAATGGAAATGAAATGAGGAGCTCTCATTCGTGCTTTCCTGCTCTCAATGAAGTTTTCTTACTGTTTGGGGATATATTAGCTATCAGTAAAAAAAAAAATTATCTTCTATTTGAAAGAGAAACAAAGGACACTTACCATTAATGCAAAATGACAATGGCGTGTCTCAAATATACTAAAAATAAATTATAAAAAAAAATATTTTGCACAATTTATCAGAATTATGTGTCTGGCAGCCAAAAGGATAAAATAGATGAGAGAGACACTGGGTTTTCTGAGGAAGTATAGTGCAAGATTACTGTACGTGCTGTCTCCACCCAGAGTGCTTTCTTTCCATGGAGTCATAGGCACCTAGGTGTTTTAAATTCCTCACACTGCATCAGGGTTATGGTACTATGTTACAAAGTTATTCAGAAACCTGATTGGCCATGTTCCTGCAATACATTTTCCTAACCCCAAGATAAAGATCCATGCATCTCTTTACCCTTTAAACAAAAAAGCTATTGTAATAGCATGTAGTGTGATGCATGGCATGAATACCAAAACATGTACATGCACTGCTAAACTGTTTAAGTATGGAAGAAGTAGTGTCTAATAGCATCAGGAAATTGAAATTTAAAAATTTTTCTCACTCACTTATTTGATGAGAACTGGGCTGCTGACAGGTGAAGCAGAAAGTCATTTTTCAAGTTAAATGCCAAGTGGTTATATAGCATAATATTCAGTCAAAATTAACCACCTCACTGCTGCATTGACATACAGCATATTTAATGGCAACTGTTTCTGCAAAGAAAACTATAGACCTTGGGGAGTTCCAAGAAAATGGAAAGAAAAACTTACTAATACTTCACTTACTTGCTTGAAACAAAGGAAGGCAGTGTGCCCCAACCGACAGCAGAGAGAACAAAACATAAGTATTTATCAAAATTATAAATGAAGTGTTTGAGACTCTTCCACGTGCGGATTGCATGTGTAAAGTCAGCAGATATGCCTACCTAATTTATGAACCAGTTTGGAACCACAACAATTGAGGGAGAGAAGAAAGGCTTTTTTTGGTGCATTTCAAAAAGTTCTTTGCTGCATCTCATGCTCAGTCTCCGGGTCATGGCCCAACAAAACAACATCTATAGGCTTTTTGGACTCTTTACTATCATCTGAGGACTTTACACAGCTCACCTTTGAGACTGCAGATTGCAAGGGCAAATGGCTCTCCCGTGGGAGCTTTGCTTCAATCTGCTGGGTTTAATCTGGATTTAATTTTTAAAGCACCAGACAGTAAGATGTATTTTGCCTTTTGAAGTTACGGTAAGTTGAGTGTGTAATACAGCAAGTGCTTAACCCTGAAACAGGCATTCTGGTGAGGGACTGCACTCTAACCATAGGGTTTTGTTGTTTTGCTCGTGTTTCAAAACCTAGCCACTATTCCTTGCCTGCAAAAACTTCTCACTGGGATAGGCTACAAGGAACTGTATTTCTTCCCTTTATGACAAAACCCCCGACCCATACAAAGGAAGCTTTGTTACCCAAATAAAAAGTAAATTCAGGCATAAAAACAGCATAAGAAGGTAGGAAGTAGATTTTTTTTTTTTTTTTAAATGAGAATAAACTCCTATGCTAAATTGCTAATTGCTAAACAGAAGGAATGGCAGGCAGTGACACTGAAATAAATAAGTGTATTTACTTCTTTTACTAGCCTTTCCTCATGAAAATTTACACTATAGGTGGTAAAATTAGAAAGGAGCAGAGCAGAAAAGAACACCAAGGAAGTCAGCTTTGGTGATATTTCCATCTTTTTAAGACTGATTTTCCTCCTCATGCCCCAAAGGGCCAGGCAGGGACCCTGGCATTTTTTGTCCCCCCCACCAATCACTAATTTGGATGGTGAGCCCCAGGGACAGCACCCAAGGGATGATTCCTGGAGAGCTGCTCAATGGGAAAGATGATCGGAAGGGATGGGGACAGCACAGAGGATTTGGCTGTGGCGTCTTGTGCCTCTTCTCTTACAGGGGAATCAACATGGACTGCTGGGAGGCCCAGGGAGCAATGGGAATATCTTGAGGATAAGCAGAGCAGGAAAAAATCAGAGATCTAACCCAAAGAAAGTCCTCTAAAAGAAAGGCAGAGACAAACTCTTAAGGCCAAAGATCTGCCTGTCCCTTCTCATCAGTGAAGTCAGGCTTCATAAATGAGTATATTGTGAAGGGAGATTATTAAAGAGAAAAGCATAGATGGCTTTTTGTATATATCAAAATTCATTCTTTTACCTTGACAGGATCAAGCAAATAATTCCTCAAAAAGTCACAGAGCTATTCAACAGGTGAACAGCTGCCAAGACAATTTGAAAACTCTACATTATGGTCCATCATGTAACTCATGTTTGCTCGGTAAATATTATTCTCTTGGGACATCTCATGCAGAGAAACAGATGCCAGTTGATGACCCAACCTTTTCCTGGTCTTTCACTATTGTTTATGTAAAAGAAATCCAGGTAGATATTTATAAATAGAAATTACTCAAATCTCACCAAAGTGATGTTTCCTTATGCTCCACTCCTCTTCTGAGCAATATATCTGAGGTTTTGCTGGTTGAATTCCAGGGAGGGGAGATGAGGGGAAGAAAGATTGTAGTTAACATGTATGAAACCATCTTGAGGATTTATGGTGTATGAGAAGAGTAAAACCCATAGATTTGTATAATTTTTACTAGAAAAAGATGTATTGAGCTGGCAGCAGCAGTAAGATGAAAGGAAATCATGAAATTCTTCACAGTATTATATGAAAATTGTCAAAGTGTTGGGATGCCCTAATCATACACGAGCCAACTGAAAATAAAGTGTATTTATACAGGAATTTTTCAGCATCTTTGGACAGTAGCTTAGCTTTGTTATAAGTTGTAATGTTCCACAAAATACTGTTTATTTTATCTTGTCATAGACTAGAGTAATAAAAGAATTGTAAACGCATCTTATTTATCAGCGTGTCTGTACGTTTGGGTTATCACAGGAGACGTGGGTTGTTTTTTCCTTGAAGGAACTGAAATGTCTGGTGGTTATTTTAGATGAAAACAGGAGCAGCAAAAAGCACTACAGAGATATTCTTCCCGGTCGTTGAATGTGATACTTCTTACCAATTATATCGTATACGCAGTTATTAGAATATGGTTTAAGGGGTTTTGTGACAAAAAGAGAATACATCTGAAATGCACAACGTTATTAGCAGTACCCAGCAATGTTCTATTGCGTGTTGGAATTTATGTAATAAAAATGTTAAACAGCCGGTGATTGGATTTGTTTACAGGATCTGAAGAGGGGAATTGGGATGCACCCGTGAATAATTTGCCTTGGAGGAGTCTTTTCTAACTGGATGCAGATGGATTGGACCTGGAAAAAGAGACTGATGCAAAGTGACCGTAAAACATTTTTCACTTATATTATTACTTGGAGTACACTGACTATCATGAGGAGGTTTCTTCATGGTCAATCAATGTTGCCCTCATATTAAAATATTTTTAACATGACTCATGGAACCTGCTCTTGCAGAAAAAGCAGAAGAAAAGGAAGGAAAGCATGAGGAAAAAGAATCCCACCACAATCTATCTCCAGAGAGTCAGCGTGGAGCCAAATTACCTACCAGAGAGCACTGGCTGCAGGACCTACTCAAACGGGGCGAGCGCCTTGCAGGAGTTCTCCCCAGCCCTGGCCACCCCAGCCCCACGTGCCACTGTGTCCCAGGGTGCGCCAAGGAGGAACCCTTCCCTGGAAGGCAGTTTTACTAGAGGCACTTCACATTTTGAAGGCACCTATCTTGGGAAGGCAGACTGCAAACACCCACCGCTCCACCTCTCAGTCCTCCCTCTGACCAGTTATTCTTCTTCCTTGGTGTTTTAATTACAGGAGATACTTAACGATGGTCCTAAAACTTGGAACTCCACCTGTATATTAAGCAATCCTGACTTATACATGTTATTTCAATTGCTACATTTGTTAGCCTCAGGATTTTCACATCGTTGCTATTTTAGTTCAGCGGCTCGGTTATTTCCCTGGAACTGATATTAAATTTTGTAGCATGAATGCCTCTGTGTGTGGATATAAGGATGCGTATGCATACGAAGAATTTCTGCAGAACAATTAGCACTTATTAAAATCAATTATCTTTTATAATTGAATGAGCTAACTCTAGAGAATAAAGAACAGGGGAAGGAAAAAAAATATTTTAAAATGACAAAAATGAAAACTATAGAGAGGAGAGTGTGTTACATAATGGCAAAGTCATTAGAACAGCAACAACCATCAAGTTTTTCCTCCTGAAAAGCAGGGATCAAACTTTTGGCTGTATAGCAGCATTTAAGAGCAAGTTCTAAAAAAAAAAAAACTCAACATAATCCTTCAGCAATACTTATTGCCTTAATTTACTTTCAGCGCACTTTGAGACAATGAAATCTGTATTTTAAGATTTGATAAAAAACTCAAATCAACGGAATTTTTTTAGGGACAGACCTGTAAAAATTGGCAAGATGCATTAGCACAATCTCTAAGTGAATGGCATGTCTCAAAATAAGTTGGTCACGATGATTTTATTAGTTCAGCATATATATATGGTTTTTGTTATATATATATTTTTTGTTTTTTCCCCTTCTATTTAATCTGTCATATTATTGGACATTAAATACATAATATTGTCTTTATCAATAGTTTCTTTAGAACTCCACATGAATATTTTCATCACATTCTAAACTTTTTATTGCTTCCTTTGGACT
>JAAGNO010021491.1:0-11200 GCA_033439905.1 Ceryle rudis | reverse complement strand
TGACTACTTTTTACTCCAGATAATAGGTAGCAAATGAGAATCTAAAAAGGCATTTTGTAATAGTTCGCATTTTTGAAAATCAGGTATTAAATATTTAAGGTATTGTTTAGTACTTTCTTATTAAGAATGTTATGGTTTTTATATCCGCTTTGAAAGGGTAATACGAAACTTATGAAATATTTACTAACTGTGATGCATAAACAACAAATCACCTCTTTTCCATTAAATATTTTTTGTGAAAGATATTTTTAATAAAATACTGCAGCCTGCAATTTAATTACAATGAGTAATTAAAACTTAGAGGATAATCATTTTTGGCAAAAAGTCAGTTTTTGTTAAAATTTTAAGATAGAAAAAAGATCCATATTACGACCATAATACTGTTAGTAATTAAGATAAATGCATCAATTATTAAAGATGCAAACATGTCAAGCAAGCATAACTAATTATTTGAGCATGTTAACAGTTGTTTAATGTTAACAAGCAGTGAATTATTAAAGACCCCATGTGTCACATTTTGGACTGCATAAAATATAATGTTCTGGAAGGGTTTATGATTTTCAGGTTTTACTTATATCTTTCCAGTCAGATAAGTAATAAATTTAAGATAACTTTGCATTTAAACTGTATTTCTCAAATAATTATCTGTAATTGCATAATGAAGTGTTGTATTTCTCGCTTTATGAAGACTTCCAAATTCAGTGAAAATGACCAAAATGTATCAAGAGGTGTTCTATGCTGTAAATATGGGATTTCTGGCTGGCAGCGTGCAACTTCTTCATTAAAAAGAGATATGGTATTTGAGGAGCTTAAACTGCCAGAGTAACAACTAAGCAGAGATGAAAGAGAACATTTAGCGTGAGACAATGCTCACGTTGGTACCTGGCTTTGTGTTTCAGTGGTTGAACACCGTCCTTCCAAAGGGATGATCTGCAAAGACCTCTTCAGCCAGCTCCTGGTGACCATGCCAAGGCAGCTCCTCTCCCATCTCCAAATACCTGCCAGGGATCCCAGAGCACCTGACACAAGAATACAAAGCATCAGAATGGTTTGGAGTTGTACAAACTATCACTATACATACTCAGTTTGTCCTGATAGTGGCTTTGGTGGTGGTTTCTGGTTTTGTGGGGGTTTTTATTTCTTTTAGACAAACATAAAATTAGACTTATTTCATGTGAAAAGGCTTCTTTGAGCTGGACTTTCAACAGAAGTCTACTTTTTTTCAGTCTCTGTAGACTGAAAAGTCAAGTCTTTATGTCAAAGCATTAGCTGTTAAGCCTTGAATTCTATAGGGAGTCTCCAAAGGATTTACTGCAAATAAGAGAGAGGAGATGTCATATCATCAGCTATTTGAATTTCCAGATACTTACTGCAATACCTTTGGTAGCCCTACCTCATCACGTTTACAGACAGACAGCTGACAGCCCATCTGAGGGGGTCTCCGGGTGAATGCGCCCTGAGCCGAACATCCCCTCTGAGCCACAGCTGAGCTTCAAATGTGGATGCCCCATGGCTTGGCAACACTTGATTATTTTGATGGGACCAGGGAGAAACCACGTAAGCTTTTACCATGGCACATCAAGGGGAAGGTGACCTCTGCACCTTGCTGAGCACCTGTCAAGATGTTTGCTTGTGGTCTCAGAAGACAGCAGACCTTCACCCCTGACATGCTAAAGCACTGGCCCCCTTACCAGAATGGGTGCCCAGCATCACCTTGAAGATTGCTGGTTGGAATTTGCGTCAGGGGGAGGAGAGGCCTGGAAGCACTAAGGAAATGTTTGTTTGTTTTTAGCAACATATTAATAGGAATTAATGTTTGCAAAGCTCTTTGACATCTTCAGATGAAAGAGGCTATGCACAAATATTAGACTGTTAATTGGGTGGCTGGAGGGTATGCAAACACCGCAGACCCAGTGCAATACTTAGTTCTCCACACTAATGTTTAAAATCTCCTCTGCCTTGCAACCAGGCAGAACTTTCAGCCACACTGTGGGAAGACAAGATCTGACCTCCAAAAAACTTTGAGGCCAAAGTCACCCACAGCGGTGATGGAAGAGCTCAAGACAGCACCCACGAGCCACATCGCCAGGTCCTCCTGCAGTGCTGCGCTGGCAGGACAACCATCTTTCAAGGGTCCAATGTGGAGTCTTGGGGACAGAGAGGATAGTGAAGTTTCTTTGTCAGGATCTGCTTTCTGATAAAAACAACTGGCTATATCCATCCCCCCTTTCTCAAGAATATTTGAAAAGCTACTGCCCCAGATGTAATCAGAGTTTATAAATTCAAACCATCACAAAAGCACAGAGGCCAAAGTCAGACACACTGGTGTAAAGATGCTAATAGCAGAATTATGGGAAATTAGGAGAGCAGCGCTTCAGGCCCAATCCAGAAATCCCAGAGTGGGATTTCAGGTGCTGGAGGACAAGCATGTCTTTTGCAGATAATTTACTGCTCTCAAACATGCACAAAGGAAATTTGGGGACCCTACTGGTCTTCTTTTTAGTTTATCTTATTTAGTAGTTTTCCCCTAATTTTTCTTTCCATTTCTAGGTGACCTCCCTCCTGTGACAAGGTCTCCCCATTACGACAGTAAGCTCTGATGATAATGTAGGTAACATTCAGACTGAGACCAAGTGCAGCAGAAAGCCATATTTCACTCCTGACCTTCAGCTCCCCCTCTAGTGCAACGCACACATTATATTTCCTTTCACTCATAGCAGGACCAGTGAAACACCACCAGATGAAATAAGTGACGTTTCCTTAGCTAGAGATCGGAGGGGAAAAAAATAGTTTTGCCATTTGTACTGTGTCCACAATACTCGTCACACAACTTTGTTTAGCTCATGTTAGATTTTAAGATCTCTGCTTAGCAGAGGCAGAAAGAGAAGGATGAGGCAGATCCTACCCCGGCACGTGATGCACGGTGCTTAGCAGCTCGCCCCAGCCCCAAGGGAGAAGCTCTCAGAGGCACTCCCAATGATTTTCCATCCATCCATCCATCCATCCATCCCTCCCCATCCCAGACAGAACAATACACCCACTAAAAGGCAGGAAAATGTCCCGGTGCCGGAGCTGCCCTGGAGCCCCAAACCCCAAATTGTGGCTTCTCTCAGCTCCAGCACCAACTGGTGCACTACACAGTAGCACTGGCAAATCTCCAGGCACATTCCTTTCTGTGTCAGGCCTGAATCTCTTCATATGTTAGGGTAAAGCTGCATGTACGGTACTTCCCTCAGTTCCAAGGCGTTTTTGCCATCTGTTTCTATTATGGGAGTTTATGGCAGAGAATACCTCAGACAGTACAGTATCTGTTTCTTTTCTGTGCTGCAGTTATGGTTGCTGTGCTGCTTTATGAACAGAATGATAAAACTTGGAGCTTTCTTAATTCTCTCCTTTCTACCCCCATTTTTTTCATAGCACGTTGCAGAAATGGAAGGATTTTTTACACTTCGTATTATTACGACGAGAAGCAATTTGAAAGAAAGGATGGAATTTATCAGGAAATGGAAATGTGACTACAAGGCAGCTTTTAAAAATCCTTTAATCATATCATGATTAAGAAGGTTTTTATATTGTTGCTGCTATGTTCTATAGAATACAGAATTTTGTAATAATCTGAAATTTGCCTTTTTTTTTTTTTTTTTTTTTTAGGAACCTACTTGGCATAGATGGTCTCTCACCCACATTCATTATACCCCTGCACCAAAGCAGAGGCCACACAAGCAGAAGGGCTCCGTGGATTTTCAGGAGTAATATTTCACAGCTCTTTGCATCCCCCAAAATCAAAGTACTTACTTGAAGCAGTGTCGTGTCAACACACTCATGTCCCCCATCGTGTATGCTCTGAGACCCCTTCGTTCCTTGAGGAGAGGTCTGATTTTTGCTGCCGTAAACTTTAGACATTGTTGTGACGTGAAGAGCTATTATCAGCGTCACATTTTAGCAGCTTTTAGATGGTGAATGTTTGCAATCATCCTCATTGTCTCTAGCCCGTGAGGAGGCGGAGCTGTTGCACACTTCTTTAAAGAATGAATGAATGCAGGCTCGTAGGCAGAAGATTAGATAGGTATGAATTTGGCAAAGAAATCAGATAGAGATGCAAAGAAATATCCTATTTGCCCATGGCTGGTCTGATCACATGGTGACCATCTGGAATTTAGATCAAGCTTTCAATAAAATACAAGGGACCACACTTCTGCAGCGCTCTCAATGATAAATTAATATCTGAGCTGGAAGTACTACAAGAAAACAGTGATAAAGAAGACAAAAGCCACATCTCACATACTCCAATTGCACTCCATTTCCTGGTGTTTCTTCACTTCCCCCCTCCCCTCACCCATTAATATAAACATTATATGAGAAGTATAGTGAGAGCAATAAAAAATAAATGGCAATTAGAGCCAAGATCCAGAGCTAAGACAGGAGGAAAAAAGGAACAGAAACATTGGTCCTGATGGCCTTTTCCTGTTCCAATTTTTTTTAATGTTCTTCTGACCTTGATTAGATCTGCAACTTCTCATGTGAGACTTTGAGATGAGTCCTATATTTAGAGAAAAAAAAGCAGTACCACAAGGGAGCTGCCAAGCACGCGGGGATCCATATGTACTTTGCCACTTTTCCTGAACCACACCGCTGCCCTGTATTTGCCCTCCTGGTGGTAGTTGATTTTCTGCATTGACTCTTGGGCACAACCTTCAAAACAAAAGCCCTGGAGCCCTCTGAACTGCTTTGGGAGGTCTCTGCCACCCAGAAGCTGCTCACATCCCTGGAAGCATCTCCCCCTTCACCACAGCACCTTGTCAAGAGGAAAACCGTGCCAGGGAATCTTAGCAAGCAGCTCCTTACCTGCAATAGTCTTCAGAGCCAAGGCATAAGGCTACCCAGAAAATCCAGAGCCTGGGAGTTCTGCCTGTGCAGCCCCAAGCCCTCAGCTTGGGAGGGCTGGTGGAGGCAACGGTCCCTGCCCAGTACCCCATTACTCCAGAGTGCCAGACACAACAGGCATTGTGCTCTCTTGTGGGCAGCACCATGCAAGACAGACCTGCAAGCTGACTCAGATGAAAAACTAAGTTGGGAAAGAGCAAACAGGTTAGTTTTCAGGCTCACACTGCAGCCACGCAAAAGTAGACCCCAGGTATAAGCAAACCTGACTTCCATCTGCTTAATGTAATGAGCATTGCTGCAGCTCCTGGGCTTTCCTCCTCTTCTGAAGTTGAAGCTTTTTAGTACAACCCAGAAGTGCTAAAAAGACATCCTTCTCCCCACACATCTCCCTCAACCCACTAGTTCACTTTTCATTGCATCTTCCCACCACCTTCTATCCAAAGGTATTTAGACGAGCTTTAAGACCTTGGGAGCCACATCCCTCCTTTGCCTTCTCGCTGAGGGATGGAAAACTGTGCTGTACCCAGCACACACGTGGTGAGGTCATTATAAGGGGTGTGGAAAGGCAACAACAACCCTCTGTCACTGTTTCCAAAGATGTGGTGCAGCTGGTTGGACCGCAGCAGGAACCCCAGCGGTCCCAAAGTGCATTTCTAACCCCTCTAGCATTAGTATTTCTGCCACCTTTCAGGATTCAGAGAGAAAGGCAGGAGGTCAAACACAGTATCTGTGGTTACCTTTCCTGGCAGCATGGATCAGAACAGACTTCATCGCAGCTTCACGCAAACCCACAGATGCACAGTGGGTTTGCCTCCCACCACAGCGGCTATTGCAACGTCTGCTCAGGATTACAGATGCTCTCTTGGGAGTCTATTTTACAACTGAAAATGAAAGGTGCTCACTTTTCAGGGGTGATATGGGTGCAGGTCTATTTGGCCCGAAGGAAAACACAGGTTCCTTCTTGTGATGGATGACAAAAAGAAAATAGATGTCTAGGACAAAGGGTAAAAAAACACATCTAGAAAAAACAGGGGAGATACTCTGTGCTACTCTGTGCATCTTTTTAGGAAAAAAATATACTCAGACTGCTTTAATTCTTGTTGAGAGAGGTAATATTCATCCTTCTGAGTGATCTGCCCTAGTTTTGTCCTGCTCTGGCAGGGGGGTTGGACTTGATGATCTTCAGAGGTCCCTTCCAACCCCTACCATGCTGTGATTCTGGGATTTCCAGCAAATCCCTTTCAGCCTCAGTCAGAGGACAGTTATAAACCCTCTGTGTCAGTGCCCCCTTCACATTACTTCTGCCAGAGAACAGATTTTAAGAACTAACCAAACATTAACGGCTAAAAAAAAAAACAAACAACCAAGAGCCCTTCAGTTTCATTTGTATTTTAGGTTTAAAGGAGTGATTTTTTTTGCTTGCTGTTTGGATCAATAGATTATTTCAGTAATAGAAATACTAATGTCCTTAAATCTATATTTTTTTTTTCCCCTGCAAATCACCAAAAAGTCTCTCCCGGATTAGGCCTCCCAACCAACTGATTTAGTTATGTGTCACAGGAGCCTCAGTCTCTCATTTTTCTCTTTTCCTGGGCTGAAGGAAATGCTTATTGGTACTGTACTTTAAATCCTATCCAATGGAAAGCAATGTTTCACCATTTATCTGCCCCTGACACATTTTTATGTAAACCGTTGCAAAGGGAAGGGATTCACATATGTGTTACCAGCTCCCCTAAAGTACAAATAAAAGGCATCCAAGGTTCAAAGAGTTAAATTAACCAACAGTTTCCTCTGCTGTGCTTGGCCCCCACCCTAAGCCCCTCTCTTCTCTCTCAGGGCTATGCTTGATTTATGGTGTGATACATCCCTGTTGGGAATTGACAGTCACTTTCATTTTCTGGTGTGTTTTTTTTTTTTTTTTTTTTTTCTCCCCTTTCGCTGCCAAGGTCACCAGAGAGAGGGCCCTCCAAGTTTTCTGTATTCGTCCTCCTTCACCCTTCCACCGGCTTGGCCTCATGAATCATCCCGTCTTCACATTGAACTCCTGATGCTTCTCTTCCACCAAACTGCCCGACTTCCGCAATTTTTCTTCATTCTCACTAACAATTTGGTAATGAAATATTGATTTTTAGTTAGATTCAAATAGATGTTATTAAGTTTGCATTGATAAATCGTTCCCTTTCTCAGGCTGGAAGTACCTCAGTCAAATTCTAACTGCGCTTTCATACCTGGTGATGTATTAATTTGACATATTTGTCACCCAAGCTGCCTGGCTCAGAGTTGGAGGAGGACGTCTGTCCTAATTGCTGCTATTTCACAGAGAAGGTGTAATTCTAGCTGATTTCTTCCAAGGATTTTAGTCCTAAAATAAGATCTTTGCAAATAATTTTCCTAGGGTTTTTACCAGTAAAAGAAACAAACAAACGTGTTGGGTTGGTTTGGTTTTTTTTACCCGGAAGGGAGAGGTAAACCTTCAAAAAAAGCACTGGCCAATTAATGTTAAATGTTTTCAGTTAATTTTGCTAATTGAAATATATTCTATACCAATGAATTTGCCATAGATTCAAAGACAAGGAGTTCTTTTCAGTCTCCTCAGTGAGAACTGCTGGGTATATCAGATTATTTAAAAAAAAAAATAGTCATCACCTAAAAAAACCCTGCTCTCTTAATTGGTTGAACAAAGTGAGCACTCCCTGCACATGCCTGGTACAGTAACCCCTCCAGCAGAGTTGAAGGTGGGATACAGGCGACATGAGGTGACACAAACTGTGTCAGCACTGCATCATCTTTCACCTACACAGGGGATAAGTTTCTCGGTCCCGTGACTTCGCCGAGGGCAAAAACTGTGATCACAGATAGAAATACAAATAAATTACATGGTGGGGGGGTGGGGAGGAGTGGGAAGACATGCATTCGATGCACTTTCCCCCTCTGAAATAGCCAAGCCTGGTTCACCACTGTTGGACCACTTCAAAAATAGCTGCTGCTGCTCAACCCACCCCCAGTGCCCCCAGCACTGGCTGCAGCCAGCGGTGCCCAGTGGCAAGGCACAGGACAGAGTCTGTGGAAATCCAGCTCAAATCCAGCTGACAGGAGGGGAGGGAAGGGCACACACATTCTTCTTGCCTCTCTGTGTACATCTCAAGTAACAATTAGTTTTAAATTACACCCAGTTAAAAGTTTAAACGGAAGTTTGCAGCTGCATCAGTTCCAAGACTTGAATTTCAGCTGGGCTGCAATGTGAGCTGCCTTTTTGCATCTCTCATTCTGCACCTGTAAAAATTTCACCTTCCCAGTATCCCAGTCAGCAGGTACCAAAATACATCCTTTATACCATAGCTATAAGAATGAATCCCCTATTTACTTTGAATGGATAGGGCACAAGTGTGATTTCTTACTCGGAAATTTAAAAGCTACCTGCTGAAAAGTTTAACCTCCAAAGAAACAAAAAAAACAAAAAAAGAAAGAAATAAAAAAGTAGCCAGCAATATGTTACTACCCGTCCTCTAAGAGGAGTACTGAGCTCCATTGTGCTGACCGATTTCAGAAGGCAGGCATTGATGAATAAAGCTCAACTGCTTCCTATGCTCCTGCATAGTCACACCTTTTTATTTACAAAATAATTTAGTGTAAAAGAGGAGGCATTTCTTTGAAATTAGTGTTTAAAAGGTCAAATGAATTTAGCCAGTGCCAGCTGAAAGCTTATTTTAAATAAATTTCTACAAAAGAGTTTCCAAAACAACAACCCTTCAGTATTGAGTGCCAAAATATTTACCACCCAAACATTTAACTTTCAGTTATTCCCCGTGCTATTCCAAGGGAGGTAAATGCAACATTTTAGTGGCTCTGCTGGCTGCTAACTCCACCCGTAGCTACCACCACATTTCTTAAAATAAAACTGGGGAAACAAACCAAAAAAAAAAAAAAAAGCTGTAACTACATAAACCAAGCTCCATTATCTCCCCTCCACACTGATACTGTAATAAGACTGTTTAAATGAACCCGACAGCAGAAGGGATGCGAAGATTTCTCTGCTTATGCAAGTTCATTCGATGTTCTCACATTCCTCCTCTATTACACTTCCAGGATTATTTAGTGCAATAAGTAATTATCAATCCGCTTTGGAAAGCCATTATACATTTACATACTCTTCAAAGCTGCTGTTACTTTTATTGTTTCTAATGCCAAAATGGGAATGTGAGACAAGAGCCTCTCTAAGAGCAGGTTATAGTAAGTTCAGCATGCAGAATGCAGTTTGTAGGATGCATATGGGAACGAGTCATTTCTGAGAAACATAAAGCTCAAAGAGTTATCAAACCTTTCGCTAGTTAATTATTTTTCTTTACTCTGCTTGCTAGTAATGACAACTGTTATGAGAAGTGTGCTCTGTGGCATTACTTCTGCTAAATGTTATTAATCTGGTAGAAAGCAAAGCATAGCTGGACCAAAGCATGCCACTTAGGGCCAAAAAAACCACCACACTTCAGAAAGTAAAGGTAAAATTCAGATAATTTTGTGGAGTCCTCCTTTCCCCTTCCTTCCCCCTCCTTCGTCCCCTTCCTCTTCCCCTTCCCCCCTTCCAGCTGCAGTGTCACCCTGCCATGGAGTACAGCAAGAAGGTTTCTCCTCTAAAGGCTTGTCCTCTGGTAGTGAGTGGCTCAGGTTAGTGCAGGGCTGCTACTAACCTCTAAAAAACTCAGTGCTTGCATCTACCCTCAGCCTCCCATGCTCCACACACCACAGTTCAACTTGCCAGTGAAATCTAGAGCTCAGTTTTGAGCTCTAGAGCTCAGGTTGGTCTCCTGCCCAACCTGCTTTCTGACCCATGGTGTCCTGGCATGTAGGTACCAAACCCTAAGCAGTAATAGGCACCTTGAAAGCATGTTCACAGGCTTGGTGGGACCACATGGTGAAGCACAAAGTGCACTTTGACACTTGCTCCTTTGCAACATGGCACAGGAGATGCAGTATCTCACCCTCAGAGAGCCTGCTTTTCATGATTAATGCTAAAGTTCCAGTCCAGACATTAGAGATAAAGCAGTAGAAATTGAAATACTTACAGCAGAAAGGTTTCCCCATTGCTGCCAGTGTTCCTGGTACTGGTTTTTGATGGCCAGTCATCATGAAGGGTCGAAGGAGCTGCTGTCAGCAAGGCCCTGCCTCCTGCTGCTGACCATTTTTCACATTAGGTGAAATCTGGCAATTCTTCTAGGAGAAATTCTTACGAATTCTGGGAAAAGTGCCACATCAAAAGCACTGCTGAATTACTAACGCTGCATCCCAGGACGAGGGAACAGACCGAGCCCCAGCCCTCTGCGTACACCACTGTCTGTAGAAGATCCAGACCAGGTCGAAGGGTCATCTCCTTGTGGTTTATACTACATGAAATACTGTTAAAATTGACCTCAAGGTCAGACTGCCTTAGCAGTCCATTCCATGTCTTAAAAGACTTTTGGTTTGTTTCTGAAATGGAGTAAAATAACCCCACTGTAATTTGGTAGGGATGTGGTGATTCCAGGAAACAGCTGGTGAAGGACACAGAGATGAAGTACCTCACAAAGCTGATAGCAGCACTACCCTGTGCTCCCTTAGCAATGAAAACACAGATTGCACTAATTCTCAGTAAAGTCTCTTTTTCCTTTTCTTAGCAGGCGTTTTCTCAGCTGCTTTGCTGCAGAAACTGAAACCTCCCACAGCTAGGACCTTCCTTCCCGAGCTCCTCTTGGGGCATCTTCTACATGAGAAAAGGATTCCCCTCCCTTCCTCCTGCACTGTCCCCCTTTCTTTCCTCAGGTAGCTTTCCCATATGAAAACAGGAGCACTTTCCATGGGAGTATTTCCCTTCTGGTCCCCCAGTGTAACCAAATCTATAGCACATTAACTGGGGGGAAGTAAACCAGACTTAAAAGTCCCATAATGAAAAAAGGTGGGCAGCAAATCCAAGTCCCTACATCCTCCTGGCAGAATATTCCTATTAAGCTGCTTAGTAAAAACATCATCTCTCGTGATGCTGCTCCTGTTCTAGCACTGCCCCATATGCCAGAGAAGCTCAAGATAATCAAGGTTCATCTTTTAATTTTGCTCAAGGCATAAATTCATGCTGCTCTCTGCCTCCTCTTCAAAGCGTCCCACAAAGAAGAAAATATTCTTTTCCTTGAGATAATGGTGGCTGTCAGGTTAGTGTTAGCAACAGACTCTCTGTATGAAATTAGGTTTTGGACATTCATACATTTGTACATTCAAGTCCAACTGTCTACTAACCATTATCAGACCACTAAACCATGGCCTCAAGTGCCACATCCAGGCATTTTTGGAA
>JAAGNO010021490.1:37346-51821 GCA_033439905.1 Ceryle rudis | reverse complement strand
CCCTCCAGAGAAGGAGACTCCACAGCCTCTCTGGGCAGCCTGGGCCAGGCTCCCACACCCTCACACCAAAGAAGTTTTTCCTCCTGCTCAGATGGAACCTCTTGGGTTCCAGTTGGTGCCCATTGCCATATAGCATCAGATTATCTTTTCTGGGTCCTGGTGTAATGACATTTTCCTGCTCTTCTGCATGTGTTCGTTGACTTCCAAATAAGCAGAGAGCTTACACCTGCCATTGTCCCTTTGTCATAGCTCTGATCATTCTCACTTGGTGCTATTTTCTCCTCCTCAAATTGTTCATTTTTATCGTGAATGGTATTATGTTCCCCTGTCAGGGAACAAAATGTATTTTGAGTCAATTTACTAAAATAGTCCCCGCTAAGTGCTATATCTGGACAAAGTTGACACCTTTGACATTTTCTAAAATGGCAAAAATAACTGTATTTAAGGTATGATTTATGGGTACTCTATGTCAAAGGAATTTCCATGTTATTACAGTTTCTGACGCAGCCATCCCAACTCCTTCGCTGAACAAACTGCTGATAGCGCAGCTAATTAATGCTTTATTAGTTTTCTGTGGTCAATTATAGCAAGTTATATATAAAAAAAAAAAGGCAAAACCTGACGTAAGAATTAAATCTGGTGCGATTCTTGTTTCTTTCTCAGAATTGCTTTGTTTTTTTCCACGTGAAAGAAACAATTTCAATGTAGCTCAGTTTTATAAGGCACATTTCCCTCCCTCTAACTAAGAGCAACTCCTATGATTAAAAAGTAGACTGGAGTCTTTAAATGTCTTTCTGATTGCTGGCCTCTATTAAAAACTTCTTAAAATAATAGATAGGTTTAATTCCTCAAGCCAAAGAAAAATTATATCATCTTAAGTATTTTCCATATTTATTATATTGATGAGAGTTGGCTGCAGAGGAAAAAAAAAAAAAAGAAGCAAAATCTCTTGTATTGCAAGTTTTAAATGTACGAGGCTAAGGTTTACTTAATTAGAACCTCCAGGCAATAAAGGAGCCCTTTTTTAAATTCTGTGAATCTTAATATGCTAAATAATGCAAAGCTTCAACTCTTCAAGCATGAGACACACATCTGGCAGCTTAACATTTAAATTACAGAGGAAAAAAAAAAAAAAACCAACCCACTTCAGTAGTAATTTTCATGAAGAAAAGAATGGGAAATGTATTACAACTAAATTTAATTTCTTTTTAGATTTTTCATCCTGTCTAATTGCAAGCATTTCCCAGCTTCTTTATTTATTTTTTTTTCCCCCTGCACAGATTTTTTTTTTTTTCTGTACTTTTTATTGATCTTTAATTTGAGCAGCTTCTTACTGTTACAGCCATTGAAGGATTACATTGTGCTTTTACTTAGCAAAAAATTGTTCAGAGAAATCTATGAGGAATTAAAGTAATGAGCTTGCTGGTACAGAAAGAAAAGAGCATTTGGAGCCTTACAAATAAAAAATAAAAAGAGCATGTCATGATTAAATAACAAACTTGAGTTCCTTCTCCCTCCCATTTCTTAAATGTAGAATATTGTTTTCTTTATTCTTTTTATTGCACCGTTTTTTTGGCCAGGGTAATTACTGCTTTATTCATTTGTCTCCAGAAAACCATTGTCATAGTCTTCATTATTTCAGCAAAGCTATTTGGAAACCCATTTCAGTGAGCCAAAATTAAAGGAAAAATATAAATAAATGAAATCTTTAAATCAAACAGCAAAGGAAACCCACAGTGACCATCTTAGAAAGGTATGTTTGTATTTTAAGATGTATATATGAAGAATAGAAAGCTGTCTGTAGGTATATACACAAGCACAGGCTCAAAGCTGTGACATTGTGCATGTGGGTATTGTACATCCGCATCTACAACGCCTAAGAGCAGATTCTGCCTGTGCTGTGATTTTCTGGGCACTCAACCAAGGGGAAATGGAAGCAACTGGGGGGAAAAAAAAAAAGAATTAAATGATTCTGAAAAAAAAAAACCCTGAAATGATCATTAAGTGTATTTTTTGCTTACCCTCTATGTGCTGTACATTAAGAACTGTGATACAGACCTTAACTTCCATCCCACCACTGCTTCCTAGGATGTGGGAGTACATTTTTGTTCACTCCCCAGGTGAGCAAAAGCTCAAGACTTTGAGGGATGTGTTAACTTGAGTAAATATTGCTTAGAAGACACAAGTATTTTGGATCCTTGTGCCTCATTCTCAATCCATAACCGTGTCCATACAGGAAAACGATCTTCCTTTTCTGAAGAAAACATCCTATGGTGTTCAAAATACTCTTCACTGTTGTTGTTCTTGTGTCTTGTTATTGTTTTTATTTCTACTTTTGCCCGTTGCTGTGTATCTGTATAATTGTTATTTCCAGCACCACAGTATCTGAAAGCTTTATTTATATATATGAACATTTAATATTTAATATCAATCTATATCTATTTATAACATGACAGAGTGCAAAAAAATGACCTGCCTGGAGTCACGCAGGATCTTGGTGGGAGAAGAAACAAAGCCCAGCTCCTTCCTTTCCAGAGTTTTGCTTCATGTGCCAATATAAAAATAAATTTATCATTTTTTTTCTTTGCAGAGGATGATTTTTACCAAGTTTGCAGGGGAAGTGCAGATGAGCACTGCAGCTCGTTTCAGCTGAAGGAAGGCCAAGGAGGACATGACAAGGTACTGGCCTTGGTCTGCGTATCACCATCTCCCTTAAAGCACAGGGTGAAGCCATTGGAGCTTCTACGTTTAGGAATGGTTTATGGGCTTGGTCTTGTGCTGTTGTTGTGTTTCTTTAATCTGTCGCTGTAAGTGATGGAATAGCTACCATAGGGCTTCACATGGTCTCCTCAGCTGTCTCCTACACAGATCTGTAGGGAGCTAATCTCTCCAGCAAAGGATCTTCGAAGGAGTAGTAGGAAACACCATCCAGTAATCAGACAGCAGCAGCTTGAGCAAGGCTGTGCTGCAGGATGATGATGATGATGATATTATTTCAGTAATGTTTAAACATGAGAGAGAGTTCCTACGCATGTCTAACCTTCAAGCTCTCACATCCTTGTGCAGAAGACCACTACCATTGGATACTTATAGAATTCTTATTTGTGGTACCTGGGTCAAGGACAGAATTTGTGAACAAATGTTGTGTTATCAGTCCAAGCTACTGTGAAATCACATCTGCATCGTGACAACACTTTCTGAGTGAGATGCTACTGAAACTTTACAATTTAACGTACATCCTGAGAACTAAGACGCAAAGAAGACTCTATACTCCCGATAATTGCTTCTACCTGCATTATCTGTTCTAAATTAGATATTTTCCAGTGAAGGATGCAATTTTTGCCTCCACTTCCCTCCTTAGATCAGCACAGCTGCAGTGAGCTAGAACTGCAAACAGGAATATTCAAACTAATCGTTCTGGCAATTGGTCTCACCCTGTTCTAGAGGTACTCTGAAACATTTTTAATGTTTTTAATTGTCCGTGGAAAGAAGTCATCAGGGTACTCAGAATACTCAGAAACTTGTGTCCTGTGTGTGTACAGTGGCACAAATACCCAAGAGCTGGGAATTATTCTCTCAGCTTTGATGTTAGTGGTGTGATGATCTAAGTATAAATATCTATGAGCAAAACCAGACTGGCCAACTGGAAATTCTCTCCATTTTAATGGACTTAAGTTTTCAAGTGATTTATTTCTTTAGGGGGGTGAGGATAACTTAGAGAAGCCAGAGTTATATATAAACATAACTGCAGAGTAACGTGCATGTAGCCTTACATCTATAGGAAGACCAATTTAAGGACTGATGGAGTGGGTGTAATGGGCAAAGCAGCCCAACCCATGGGAGTGGCAGAGTGAAATTCATTTCCTACAATCCCATAATAGCACGTTGCCTTTGAATAAAATGCCTTGCTCTTATAGGAACCTCAGTTGTGGGTGGCTCTCAAAGCCACATTAAAGTGACCTGGTTTCGGTGAGGTGTGTAAGCCCGCTGGTAATTCAGCACCGTCTCGTCCCTTTAGACTGGGTGAAGTGACTCACGAGCTTATGGTTATTGACATGTTTAAATAGATTCCTGAACTGAGCCTCTTTAACGAGGATACGTCTGCGCAGAGGACACATGTGAAATCCCCTTTCAAAGGGTGTAAGAGCCCCTCTTTCTTAATGGGATGAGTGAACCCTAATGTTCAGAGAGATCCTTGTTTCAGCATGTTCAAGATCGAGATGCTTGGTCTGAATTATGTCATTTGGGTCTATTTGTACCTCTGGGACTGAAAGAAGCTTCTAAAACTGTATTGTCCAACAATCATACATTGCAAACAATTACAAACTAATACAAAGACTTAAAGCAGAAGACAGAAGTTCGTGTCGTGGAGTATTCTCCTCAGCTGCCCCTTTTCATAAATCAGTTTGTTTAATTAGTTTGTAACAAAAGCAAACAAAGACCTTTGGGTCTGACCTCACCTTTTTGGGGAGTATAGGATGCATCAGCAAAACCAAAGGTGTTACTGCTTTGCCTTCAAATCCATTTATGCTAAGGAGTTGCAAATAGTGTCCCGTTGAGGGTCTTCTGAGTGATGGGCATGAGGACCAGCTTAGTTTTTGTTGCCATGGCTGTTTTTCTAGGTTTGTTACAGGGTGAGGAGTAAATCAGATCTACAAAACAGGATGAGAGTGACAGCTTTTAGTTTGCTGGTTGTGCCCAGCTAATTACCTTACTAAACTAACTTGTTTTTTCTTTTCTTTTAAAAATCAACTGTCAGAACTCACCTGACCAATGTTATGAAGAAAAGTCAGGTCCTGAGAAGCATGCAAGCTCAGAGGAAGGGAAAGTACCTGCAGAGAGCAAGTGCTACTTGGAGGAGTTAGAGAAATACACTTTTTCTGTGCGGTAAGTGATCTCAGCATCAAATAGTTTCACGTCCCAAAAGTCCACCTTGTTGCTCTTGTATTATAGATGCACCTACATCCCGAGGGATGTTACCAGGCTGCAAAATCCAAACCCACAGCTTGACAATTAGCTGAGTGATGTCACTTTGTCCCCTTAGTGCTTGCTTGTTGCTATTATGACACCATCCCATTTTCCTGGGATTTCATCTTCTGGGTAATTGCAAAAGTTGGACAGTTATTTGTAATTAGTAGAAAACAGTGAAGACCCAACCGTTTACTAAAGGAAAATATCCGATAGCCTTTCACATAGCTCTGTGCTGAGTGCTGAATGTTCACAACCCAGCTGTAATGAACTTCTCCAGCACCTATGGTCTTCTGCAAGCCACCCCGTGGAGTTTTAAACAAAGCATCCAGAAAATGAGCATCAGAATGGGCTGAATGCCTGTGAAAATTTAGCTTTAAATGACTGTCCTATCAAAACATTTGAGAGTAGGATTATCTGACCAGGCAAGCCAAGCAGCCTTCAGTGTCATGAGTTCTGTCACTCCTTCCTCTCACTTGCCACGTTCACTTTGTGCCTCTAAAGTTTGGCAAAAAATTTAGGTAAAGACCCTACAGATCCAAAGTGCATTCTCACTATAGGAATCTGAACTCCACCCCAGGAGGGGTCAGCCCTGAGTATTGCAGGAGGCAGCAACCGACTGGAAAAAGAACACACGATTATAGAATTAGACTGCTATAATTCTGCTGAATTAATTACAGTTGTTTTGGACAACTCAGGACTCCTCCATCCTGGTCATAATTTAAGAATAGTGTTCAGAGTAGCAGTGTTCATCCAAATAGCCATGCTGGCTCCCACTGGTTATTTTATCTACCTCAATTTTCAAATTAAATTACCCAGATTATCACCAACCCTTTCTATCTCCAGGTGCTTGCTTTCTGTGGTGGTGAACTTCACTGTCTCTTCTGTGTCTTGTGAAGTTGCAGTGATACAATTAATCTTGAAAGTCAGCAGCATCAATCCTGTATTCTTTTCTAAGTTGTTTAGCTCAAATGAGCTGATTTGGGTCTCCTGATTTGGGGACCAAGATAAAAATATGGTTGGTTCTTCCTTTTGCTTTTCATTTTCCTTTCTTTGTCCTTTCTCAGGAATCCCAGTTGACTTTGAACCCCTGTGCCTGCGGGGACACTGGCTTTACTGGGGTTCTCTGTGAGGGCAGGGGTATGTCTGAGCACAGTGAGTTACAGGACATGAACTGTACATTCCTGGTACAAAACAAAGGCTACAAGTCATGCATCGTGGTGACTGTGCTGCCCGTCCTTCTGTGAAGACAACTGAGGCTGGTATTTTATTATTTCAATACGCCGTTTTATGTGCTGTCTCTCATCCTGTTTGAAATAGGGACCAGCACTTGCTTTATTTACTTAATTACTATGTGGAAGTCCCATGAGGATAGAACAAAACAGAATTTAGAGAGCTTTTCTTTGCTTTCTGCCTTACTCATGGTGAAACATCACCTTTGTCTTCCTGTTTTGTTTCTTTCTGATAAAATACTCCCCTCTTGGTCAAGTAATATAGATATTAGACATAGCATGCCATGTTAAGAATGTGTCCTTAATATTTTATTAAAACTTGGAGTTGATTCAGTTTTCTTGTGTGACTGAAGGAGTATCCAACACCACCTGAGTTGGTAGTTCCATTTGTTGCCATACAAGCACCATGTTTCAGTTGTTGCATGCTCCTGTCTGTCTCTTCTCCTTTCCTTCTCTCCTTCTTTCTCCATCAAAGGGCATCGGCTCCTCTTTGTCTGTTTCCAGACCTTCCTCTCTGCTAGGATTGCTACCTTTTAAAAAAGGCAATGCAAGATAATTAGCTACTACAAAAATTTTTAATAGGACTGGAGATCTGGGGGCAGCTTAGATTTCCATAAACTTCAGAGTTTTAGATGCACCAAGATGCAATCTGAGCAATTTCCTTGATCTTTTATTGGGGCTGGTAAATCATTTATTGCGCTAGGTTATTTTACAAAATCCTCTTTAAAAAAGAAAAATCCCATAAAATGGGTTTTTTTATCATAAAATGTTGCATGACCCATAGTCTTCAAAGTTGTACGTACCCTCTACTAATTAAAAGCTAGTGTTGTACTGTGGCGAGTTAAAAGTATCCACTCAGTCTCTCTATTTTTTTTTTTTTTTAACTTCTCTCTCTCCCTGCCTCTCCCTCTATTTTCTTCTCTCTTCTTTCCTCCCTCTCATCTTCTCATTTCTTGCAGGGCTTGCCAAAAGGGAGATAGGCGAGTACGAGCAAAATATTCCTTTGCGATCACAAATCTTTTCCTGATAATTGTAGTGTTGTTATTTTTTATGTTGGTTTCCATTGCCGTAGCCTGTTTGTCCTTTTCCGTTCATATTAATTTGACAGCAGTGTCTCACGTCCGTAGGCCATAGTCAAACCTTCTTACAGTGGGCATTATACACACGTGCAATAAAGAGATCATTCTGGCTGCAGAAGCCCACAGCCTTCAGCTTTGATCTTGCAGCCTCTGCAAGATCTTTTCCGCTGCACCCGTGTGCAGCGTGTCTGAGAGTTCTTCTCCTTAGGTCCTGTGATTTGGTGGTGGAGAGGAGTCCAAAACATAGCATGAGACAGAAGAGGTTAAGACAACAGAAGACTGTGGTCACGCACGATGGTGATGCACACTGTTGAAGTGGTTGGCTGTGGTCATAGCCCCGTAGCCCCTAAATGGTCACCAAGTGCTTTGCAGACCTTCCTGGAGAGCTGACCCCAGGATCTTGCTTCCCACTGAGTCATCTCTGAACCTCCCTTCTCTCAGAAATTGGTGTTTCTGGAACTAAAAGCCTGTGTAACCTGCAACAGAACACAAATATTTTTACTGGCTATTTTCTATAACCTTGAGAGAGAAAATGTTTGGAGGAATTTTGACCCTAGCAGGCCAAAAGCTGCTGTCAGAGGCTTTCTAGACCATTTCATCTGTTCCCCAAAGCAAGCAAAATTTGAGGAAAAAATGTTCTTTGTGGGCATTTGTGAGTAGAAAGCCAGATTTCTTGAAAGTGCATGATAAATACAGACCTGAGAAATCATTTCAGCACTTGAGGACTTCAATGCTGCTTTTTATGCAGTTTTAGAGGGGAATAGGGAAAAGATCCCAGATTTCAAAAACCTGTGTCTGTCTTAATACAAAAAAAAAAAAAAAAAAAAAGACATAAACACTTCCTGTGACTTCAGGAATCTTCAGGCTTGAGTTTAACTATAAATAATGAACTAGCAGTTTCAGTCACCAACATCATCATCGAGCACAGCTCTTAAGGGTTAATATTACACCCGATGAGAAAAGTGAAGATCATCATCCTTTGTCTCTGTGCAATTAGCTTTTTAACTATGTACCTGTAGCTCATGCCCAGGCTAAATGCTGCTTTGAAATGTTTTCTCCTGCACTCCAAACCTGTTCAGCTGACTCTGGCCAGCTTCTATAAAAATAATTTATTGTAGGGCACTGCTTTTTTTGGGAGGGAATATCCAGTGATTGGTAGCTCAGCTGCAGGCTGGTGGATGCAGCATCACCAGGCAGCACCTTGAGACAGGAGATGAGAAGGTGTCCCCACTTCACCCAGGCATCAGTAAGAAGTAAATCCTACCTAGATTTATAGCCTCGCACCTCTGGAATCCAGGTGGGCCAGGCTTTGGTTCTCTCTTGCAGCCATCAGGAGCAGATGCAGCCCCTGTCCAAGAGAAGTAGCAAGGGGGGAGGGTGGAGAAGAAGAAGGTTCTTGGCAGCATATGCCAATCTGGGTAGGGTGGATGGGCTTGAAGACCCCTTTGCAACCTTGCTTCTGCACCCGTGGACTTTATGATTTTTACCTGCTAATTCGTTGGGGTTTCTTTTCTGAATTGCTGAGGACGCTGAGTGGCAGGAAGAGTTAACTGTAAACAGCACAATATAGTAAACTTGGGTTTTAATAAAACCAATAAACTTTCCCTTTATAATACACATGTGATTTGACATTGAAATAAATGCAGATGCTTCTCTGCTTGGTGTATTCCCTGTTGTGCTTTCTAAAACACCTTCACATATGGTTTGCCTCATTCCTGTGAAACTGCTTGTTGTTAATGTCATACAAACAGAACAGATTGAATTTACACTGAGTGAGGAGGGTGGTGAATTCTACAGTGAAGGAAAATCCTTGTCTGGGTGTTGCAAATGTCTTCAAAATTAGTATTACCTGCTTAAAAAGTTTCCCTGGATTCTCCCTTGAGATTTTCTAAAGATTTCATTAAAAAAAATAAAAAGAATTCCATGTCTGCCGATAAATGCAACCTTTTGTTCAAATATGTAACATTTACCTAAAAGCAAAGGTCAAATTTTACCAGTTTTTTATAGCTGTCCTGGCAGGATCTGTTTCATGCACTATATATAAAATATTGCCAGTAAGAGTGGGAATTTAACTTGCTTTGTGAAAAGGAGACTGGCTCTTTATTGCTTACTTTAAAAAGTGCTAATCATTTAAAAATTGCTACAAGAAACAGTTTCTTAATAACTTCTGGTTACTAAATCCCATTTCATTGTTTCTAATTTGATGTTGTTCATTTTGAAGGACATCCTAGTTGATATTTTTCAGGATGGCCGTGCTTTACCTGTTAGGAGAAATGAGAAGTCCCCCTGTTTTCTTTGCACGCCTTCAAATCTTTCATGTATCATTCCTAAAAATGCTTAAGCTTTGGTTGTGTGAGCACAGATTGTCACTAGGATTAGTCCCAATTCTGGACTCTTTGTGGGAGTTTGTTTTTGCAGGCAAGTCACAGCAGAACGCAGGTCATGTTTTTTTATTTCCTTTTTTTTTATGTGCTCAGCTGTGGGATCGATGTTTGCGCTGGTGCGTGTCCTCATGTCTTTGCTCATCGAATTTTTACAGCAGACTGGTACATATTCCTGTGGAATTTGGCTTTAAGCTTAGTTCTGTTGGGGATTTCTTAAAAGTTTATTTTTTAGAAACTTCTCCTGTGGAGGAATCATGAAACAGAGCTGTGCCATCTTTCTTACTCCATGTGTTTTTTTTCTGAAGCTGTCTGTTGTCTCTTTTATTATACAGTATAATTCATAAATGGGCAAATTCCAATGAACTGAATCCATTTTAGAGGGACTGTATTTTTTTGCTGTCTTGTAAAATTGAAGAATTATATCCCGGTACCGGTACATTGGGGTAAAATGATGCAAATGAAAGGCAGATGAGGAATAAGGTTTCTCTCCTGCTGATGACTTGGTGTAGAGGTGAAGACAGAGGGGACCAAAGTGTTCAGAAATAAATCTCTAATCAGTAGAAGGGATTATGTCTAAGTTATCTAAGCTGCTGGAAAAAAAAACAACAAACAAACCAACCCAGAAACATAAGGATTGAAAATACCTGCTGAGGAAACATGAGTCTTTACTCAGCTGTCTTCTGCAGACTCCTCAGTACCTATGCATCTTGATTTTGCTGGAATTTGATGTAGTTATGGTGACAGGGATGTTGCGAGTACCTATGGACTTCAGCTCAGTTATACTCGATGATAATTTTATTTATATGTTCAGGATGAGAAGAGTTGGCAGCTGCTGCCCTTCCTCCTGCAGGTTCCAGACCTGCAGAACTCTCCCAGCTGAGAAGTGGCCTCAAGCAATGGAGAGGAGAAACTGGTGCTATAAATTGCTCAGCTGAGTGTGAGCTGAGAGTCACCAGTGAGTGATCACTCACTGAAGGTGCCAGAGAGATGTTTGTTAGCTTCTTTATTTTCCTTTTCTCCTGGCTTTCATGTTCTTGAGCAGCAAGCTGTTGTTGAGCAACTTCAGTACAAAACCTGAGTTTTCCTAGAGATCCTGGCAAGGGACCTGTGTGGTTGCCATCTGATTGTACGTAACGGAGTTGAAAGAGCAGCAAATGCTCCCTGACGTTGCAGCAATTCACATTTTGACCTAGCCCTCTCCAGGAGACTATGTTTATAATTCTCTGCCAAAATGCTTTTTTGCTCTCCTCCTTTCCCTTAGCGAATTCTTACTTGGTAAAAGTGAAAGAAGATGGTTCAAATTTGGCAGTAGTTGAAAGAAATCTGGATATGTTGACAGAATATGGCTATCATGCAGGTTTTTGACAGAAATCACTCATTTCTTCTCTTAAATACTGGAAATGTTGACTCCTGGGTTATCGAGCAGCTCCAAAGTTGTTGGAGCCTTGGCCACAAGGGCACTCAAAGTGCATCTGAGGAGAGGGTACCGCTGGCATTTCTCCTTCATGGGCATTTCACACCCTTTGGCCTCAGTTCCTGCCCAGAACAAAAGCTCTTTTTTGACAGAGCTGAATTGCTCTGTGGCTTATTCAGACTCACAGGAAGGTAGAAGACTTGGCGAGCTGGCTGTGAAGCATCGAGGAGAGAGAGAAATGCGGTTGTTGTTTGTCATTTAATGCACATTTTGTTTTCATGAGCTCGAAAAGATGACATTACAGATGACTAGGGGAGAAAAGCAAAGCTATAAGTGCGCCATACACGGTCATCTCTAATGAATAGAATGAATAAAAATAATAAGTGCATTACATAGCTAACTGTCACATCTTCAGGGCACTACAGTAAATAAGTGGGAGTTATACATGTGCATTAGTAGCAAAATGGGTACCACACTTTGGATCCTATTGAGTACAGTGTGGAGTGAAAAATATGATAGATTGCTGCTTTTTATCTGTCACTGCTGTGGCACAGAAGCATAGACCATATGTATGTAAAATGACTTTGTTATTTCAGTAAATTCTCTAACTCTTTCTGTTGTAGCCTGTAGCAAAATGAATAAGTAGCTGAAGATCCTGGTGGGATAGTTCTGAATCTATCAGAATAAAATACCTCTGCAGAGGCATAATTATTATTAAATATACAGTGATGGGTGACAAGACAGCCAGATAAGTTAGGAGGGTCTCTGCCCTTACGTGTTTACAGTATAAACTGAGATGAGTTGCAAAGAGTGGGAACAAGAAGCCATGATGGTGCTATTTGGTTTGCCTGGCAAAGTTTTGGTAGTGGGGGGCTACAGGGGTGGCTTCTGTCAGAAGCTGCTAGAAGCTTCCATGATGTCCAATGGAGCCAGTGCCAGCCAGCTCCAAGACTGACCCACCACTGGCCAAGGCCAAGCCCATCAGCAACAGTGGTGGCACCTCTGTGATAACGTATTTAAGAAGGGGGCAGGGGAAGGACCCTGCACAGCAGCAATTGCAGCTGGAATCCCCAAACCCTGTCCCCCTGTGCTGCTGGTAGGAAGGTGGTAGGGAAATCTGGAGTAAAGTTAAGCCTGGGAAAAAGGGAAAGGGTGAAGGGAAAGTGGTTTAAGGTTTGGGTTTATTTCTCATTATCCTGCCCTGATTTGTTTGGTAATTAATTTCCTCACGTTGAGTCTGTTTTACCCACGATTGCTAAATGATCTCTCCCTGTCCTTATCTCTGCCCACGAGCCTTTTGTTACATTTTTCTCTCCCCTGTCCCATTTAGAAGGGGAGTGATAGAGCAGCTTTGGTGGGTACCTGGTGTCCAGCCAGGGTCAACCCACCTCAGATGGTTAAGCTGAAAAGAGCAGGAAAGTTTGGGCAAATATGAGCCTTGTAACTGGTGACTCCGGTTTCTTATCTCAGAGATGGTGATAGAAGTGTGGATGACCATGAAAATTCTCCTCCTCAATCACCCAGTGGGACCAATACTTCATGTTACGAAGGCATGAATCACTGTCTTGAGCTTAGTTATAGAGCTGGTAGCTCTCTATGTTGGTCTACTTTGTCCTCATAAGCTTCTTGTGTGGGTACCTCGACCTGTCTCAGCTTTTGGTTTAGGTGTCTGCTGAGAGGTAATGACTGAAAACACACGAGGCAGTTTGTTTTCTAGGATTCACAGTGCTGAAACTCCTGGTCTAGCTATTGCAGCTGCACTGACTGTTGTGTCTTTCTCTGCCCTCTCTGGCCATTCATCCTCCAGCCTAAACAATTGCAGGGGGAGAGAGCTGGGGATGGGAAAAAAAAAAAAACCCAAACCCAACCCAAAAGTCCCATTACCCAGAAATAGAGGGCAAGCTATTTTACAGAGCTTTTAACTAACTACTGATGTAATTTGTTCTGCATTGCTTGCCCATTAATCCAAAAATTGCTGTTCCCTTTGAAGCTTGCTTTCTATAGGGGAAGCAATGCTGCCCTGAACCATCACGTGTATCATTTTCTGCAGGGTAACTGTCTGTATTTGCCTTGCTTTTTACTTAAATTCAGTACAGGGGCCTTCCAGCATCTTTGGTTGCTTGGGAAGTTATAATGTTTCAAAGTTGGAATAATTTCCATTTCAAAAGACTCTATCACGAGCCTCATCTTCTAAAAGGCGCGCGGATGTGTGTTCATGCCACAAGTATTCAATTTAGCCTTAAACATGGCAGGAATTTTGAGGAAAGAAAAGATTTTTCCATCTCGTGAGTATCTGCCTTTCCCTCCCTGGCTTTAATGTATGTACATCAGCTATAGAGTTTGACCTGCAAAATGTCAGAGGGTGAAAGATGCACATTCAGACCAGTTCACGCGTTCCACCGTCCTGCATGGTGCCTCTGGAGAAATACTTCCTTGTCTCTACGTGTGTTATATATGTAAGTACACCAAGACAGTCCCCAGTTTTCCTGGAGACAACTATAAGAACCAGTATCTCCACTGTGGTAGCATCTACTATTCCTCAGATTTCAGGAAAAATATGCTAAATGAGAGGTTTAAAAACCTCTGGGTTTTTTGCCTCAAAGCTAACACTGAATAAATACTGAGTTTCCAGACTTGAGGTCCCAAAAGAAGGTCAATAGCTGACCCTGGTAATCAAATGATCTAGTAATGGCTTTAGATGAAAATACACTTCCTTGATATTTTCAATCAGTCCCTAATAAACAAGCAGCACAGATATTTATTTCTATTTAGAAACTAGGAATAAATTCTTCACTATGAGAGTGGTGAGACACTGGCACAGGTTGCCCAGGGAAGTAGTAGATGCACCATCACTGGATGTGCTCAAGTTGGATGGGGCTTTGAGCAACCTGGGCTGGTGGGAGGTGTCCCTGACCGTGGCGGGGGTTTGCAATGAGATGATCTTTAAGGTCTCCTCCAACCCAAACCACTCTACGATACTAAGATTGTAGCAGGACTGTCCAGACAGTGGCCTAAGGAATGGCTCCATCCAGCATCTCAGTGGCTTCCAGCATTTCCCTTTGACGGCATGTACCCAAAAGCTTAACACCAGCTGTATCACAGTCACAGCGATGTGACTCTGCAGCGTGCTGCCACCCATCTGTGGACTCAGGGGAGATAAAGCATCCTACTCTCATTCACTGGTAAATTGGCTGTTATTTTTAGTTAGTTCCCCAGGTGGGTGCATCCATGCTAGGCTAATAATCAGCCTGAATTAATTCTAGGAAACATAGAAATGTCTGGGTTGGAAGGGACTTCTAGAGGTCATCCAGTCCAACCCCCCTGCTGAGAGCAGGGACACCCTCAACTAGAGCAGGGTGCTCAGAGCTCTGTCAAGCCCCACCTTGAATGTCTCCAGG